>JAQQSW010008451.1:0-13471 GCA_028646575.1 Pseudocheirus occidentalis
TTCCAGTTAGAAGAGAGGGGTAATTGGGAGAACTGAGTCCCTGTGCATGGTGATGAGACTAGACATGATCAGTTTATTCCAGGGAAAACAAGATGATCCTGGAGAACCTGTGGCCTCAAGTCTTTCTAGGTCCTCAGGTGCAACCTTTTGACTGAGTTCAAGTTTTACCAAATAAATCATTTTATTAAGGGGATTTGTTCTGTGAAGTTGGGATTCAGTCAGATGATCCTGCTTGAGGACCTAGAGAGTCACACATGGTCTCTAGGCCACAGGTTCCCCACCCCTGGGACTCTAAACCAATTAGAGGCATTAAAAGAAAATGGAGAGAAACCCCTGTATTTCAGGTCCTGTGGCTAAGCTGCCCTAGGTCTTGACAGGGAGAAAACTAAAACTATTTGAGAGTTAAGACTCTGCCCTGAGTCTAGTGAATACTATGCATTATCAGAATTGTCTGAACCCTCTATAGATTATCTCAAAATAACTTGATGACTTTCTACTCCAGCTTTGTCTTTTCTACTTCTGCCAGGGAGAACTGCACACTGTTTCCTTTGTTTCATCACCCTAATTCCAATCAACATATAGATTATTGTCCTTGTTGATTTTCAGACGTCTGATTCTTCTTGACCCCATTTGGGGTTTTCTTGGCAAAGATCCTGGAGTGGTTTGCCATTTCCTTCTCTCATTTTACAAATGAGAAAACTGGAGCAAACAGGGTTAAATGACTTGTCCAGGGTCACACAGCTAGATAGTGCTCAAGGCTGCATTTGAACTCAAGGAAGTTCCACTGCAAAGCTGCCCCAATATGTGGAATAGGAAGATATGAATCACATAGATGTTGTTGAATGATTTGATTGAGTTTGAATTGAATCCTATTGCCAGTCTTTCAGCTTTCTCCCAGGACACATTCTGTACCTAAAATTCTACTTCTTCCTCATTGGATGAACTTTTAATTACTACAACCTCTTACATGATTTCTCTATATTGCACACGGCAGTAAGGCAAGCCTGAAATAGTAGGTACGTGGGAATAGGGTTGATCAATCACGTAGCTATTCTAGGCATCTATGGCTAAATTTGTCATATCCAGGGCATTTCTCCCCTTCTCCCAGCTTCTTCCGTTTTCCTCCTCTCCACTCTTCTATGTTTCCTCTCGCCCTTCTCTTTTTTACTAAGGGGAGGAAATGAAACTTCCAGGCTACGGCTAAGAGAGATCTAGGGGAAACCAGGATCCAGAGTCCAAAAAAGGAACTGGAACAATAGCCGGAAGATCCAATGGGGCCAATAATCCCGCAGCTAAAGGACTAAGTCACAGGTGAGACCGAATAAAGGACAAATTCAGGTGAGTCTGGTTCTTTGTACTCATAATGATAGTTAACATTTGCAAAGTGCTTTGCAAATGTTTTCTCACTCGAGCATTAGTAGTATAGGTAATGATACAACTCAGATAATCCTCTTCCTGCCTGGGGACATTTCTAGACTTATTTAAAGTGAGGTAAGACATTTCTGTACATGTCACCCTGTCTACATGCATTACTCCCACAACTCAAATTTCTCCCCACTTGACAATATGCCTTTAATCCTCTGAGGATATATACATACAGTAGGGATACAATCAAGGCACATTCTGACCCAGAGGGGCGGATAATCTCCAAGTCATTTGTACTTCGATTTTTATAGCTAGATGCTCATTTTGCAGCAGGTTGGCCTTTCCAACTATATTGTGAGGAGCTGGCTTGTGTTTCCTGAGGACACACTGCCCAAGCAGTAGGATAAGGCTCCCAGACAGAAGCGAGCTAGAACTGTATGATGTAGGTGTGTTGGGGAGGATGGTAGATGAAGAAGGTATAAGGAATAAGGAAGGACTGCTCTGCCACTTTCAAAAACTACCCTAGCTGATGTACACAGTCTGTGTAATTGAAAGTTTATGATAATGTGCTTCATTTGCGGGATGTGTCAAGGAACTCCTTAGGGTTATGGGGGAGAAGAAATCCTCTCACTTCCTATAGGTTCCTCCTTATATTCCATTAAAAAATCATCTACTGCTGTGGTGGGTGCTAATGTTCTGACAGCCACATTCGGAGCAGGATAGTGAGGGAAGGAAGGCTTGTGGGGGTCCTGAAAACCAAGGAGCCAAAATGCTGCTCCTGAGCTTGGGGGAAAAGGGAAGAGGTGCATTAGGTCAAATTGCCACAGCTATGTGTCATCCTTCCCCACCAAGCTCCAGGACATACAGTGAAATAACTAAGAAGGTAACGGGCATGCAAAATCAGTCAACAATGCCAGATTTTGTTTTGCTTGGTGATGCATGTTTATTACAAGGGCTTTGGGGCTTTTTATCTGTTTTTTAATGTGGATTTTGGGGGGAAGGTGAGATGGAGAAAAAAGAGATTAACTTAAAAAATAAGATGAAATTAAAAAATCATCCAGCCAAGCAATAAATATTTATTGAGCATCAACTGTTGTTGTCTCTAGCAAGCATCTTTTTAAAAATACCTTAACTGACTATTGAAGAAATCCATTTATTTATACCCTGAATAAAGGTTATTCTATATGCTAAAAATCCACACACCAAAACCCTACCTCCAGAAAAAAGTATATACATATATCCATATCTAATAAAAATGGAAGTTTCACTCTATTAACAGGGATGTTTAGTAAACAAAAAAAAAGGAAAATCATAAAATAGTGTGGCCTAATCACGATCAAGTGTTGCTGGACTAGTTTCATTTCCTCTCTCATTAAGTTACTCTAAGTGGGCTGGAACAAATTATAGCTATTGATGGTTGAATGACTGAACTACAAAAATAGTCGTTGATGGAAAAGGTAGATTGCACCAGAGCTTTATGTTTAGTCTTATGTCATTTAGCACTTATATTAATAGATATAGGGACTGGACCTGTGATATGATTGCTATATTAGAACATCCAGGTGATAAAAATCCCTCTGCCAATGCACATCAGCCCCATCTTTGCAACTTAGAGTCTGAGACAATTGCCTAAAGATACAAAAGGCAAAGAGACTTGTCCAGGGTCACACAGCAGAAGATATTTAAATATATGGATTCCTGGCTTCCAGACCAGCTCTTCAGCCTCTTAATAACTCTGATTTGTTTTTGTTTGTGTGTTTGTTTCAGTGACTCGGATAAAGGCACAAATTGCAATCTTAACCCAATTTTCATATGACATCAGGATGAGGATGGTCAACACAATGGATAATAGAATCCAAAAACATCCTGATAGATAAAAAATGTAAGATCAACGTAAGAAGGACAAAGCGAGAAGCATGTCGATGATTTTATATGATATAAGGGAGATGTGTAACAGTTGATCTAAAAAAGATCGTGGGAGAAGGGTGTTTATTGAATTATAAATTCAATACATGGGTCATGTGGTAGCCAAGATAGTTAATGTAATATTAGGCTGAGTTAAGAAATGAATGATGTTCAGAACAAGGAAAGTGATTGCCCGCTTTACCATGCCTTGGGGTCAGATCATATTTAGAGTGTTGAATGTTCAGCTGAGGGTTCATTTTAGGAATGCCCTTCATAACCTGGAAGTCAGCCATGGTACAACTATGAGGAGAGTGAAGGGACTTGAACCATATGGTGGTCGTTTGAAGGAACTGGGAATGTTTAGCCTAGAGGAAAGATGTCTTGGAAAGAGGAAGAGAAATGTATGGTAGCTGTCTTCAAGTAATAGAAGTGCTATCATGTGGAAGATAAATTAGACCTCTTTTATTATATCCTACAGGGGAGAGCTAGGAGCAATAGATGAAAATTATAGGGGGCAGATTTCAGCTTCATACATAGAAAACTTCTCATCCAAAAATGAAATAGAGTTGGAAGGTAATGAGGCTCTCCCTCACTAGAGGTTTTCAAGCAAATGCAGGATAATTACTCATTGGGGATGTTATAGAAATGATTCTTGGTCAAGTATGAGGTGAAATATAATCTCTGAGGCCCCTTTCACTGCTGAAATATCATGATGTGTATCCCTTTATCTCCATTCCCAGTGTCATTACCATACCCCAGACCTTAATAACAACATGCTTGGACTACTCTAATCACCTTGAAAGGAAGATTCCTGCCTCTAAACTCTTCCCCATCCAATCCATCCTGCCCACCATGACCACATAAATATTTCCCATAGTACAACCTGTTGTGTGTAACTTCCTTGCTCAAAAGTCTTCAATGACATTTCTCCAATTATAGGGAAAAAAGTCCAAAACTTCTCTTCTGGGTTTTCAAAAACTTTCACCCATGATCCTACTTATCCAAAAAGATACTTTCTGACACAAAAGCTCCTCTTATTGTCCCTGAATATGCTACTTGAGAGCCTACCTATACCTTTAAAGTTCTTATGATGACAATGATGTTTGGACCTCCCGACCATGGACTTTCATATTTAGCATTAAATAATGTTTAAATATTTTTTATATCCCCAACCTATTAGTAAAGATATTTACTTTATTTTTAATACATGTTCTGTTCCCCCAGGCATATGTGAGATCCTAGGGGACAGTAACTATTTCCTTATTATCTCTGTATACTCAGCACCTTGCTTAAGGGCTTAAGAAATATTTGTTAAATAAAAGGGACTAGATAAAAATGGAAAGACCAAATGGTAAAAAGTCATCTAGCAACTGGCTATTTCCATGCCTATGACTATGACTAAAACTATTGTGATTGTGATTATAGTTACTGGCACTGGGAGCAATCTGAAGTCTATGTTTCAGGCATGAAGTGTCACCTCATCCCAAGCAAGTTCCCACATTTACTTGTAAAGCCATCTATTATTTGCCATCTGATAAAACTTGTTATATATTTGAAATCCCCAACTTCCATCCCATACAAGGAAAAAAAAATTAAATTGTAGAGAGACAGGGTAATGATTCTGCCCATTCTCAGTCCAGTACCATCAGCTCAAAGTCCTGTACTGAGAGAAAACCAGGAAGCAGTTTTTACCAACTCTTAAAGATGATGATGGATCCCAACAGACCAGTGTCTATGTTTTCTAATTTAAAAATTTCTTAATCTTATAAAGAGCCTTTAGAAGGATCCTTTGTGAGGAAGGAAGAGAGTGGCAGATCTGAGCCTGTCACTCTAGTCGTCTTCCCCTTCACTGGTATGACAAGGCAACAAACTTGAATTTTTCACCCATCCTATCTTCTTCTCCTTTCTTTAATAGCCTGTCAAAAGGAAACTCCATCCTGTGTCAGCATTAATGTTGGCAGTAAATAAAAAAGAAATGGGAAGGAGCTGGAAGGGAGGGCAGAGTGTGTGATGGAAGCTAGATTTGCAGCTCAATTGCAAGGCATCTCTCACAGTGTCTAGACACCAGCTGCCTGGTTGCCATAGAAACCCACTAACTTTGGCTGATGGTTTGAGTAGTAATGACTCTCAGGAGATCTGGGTGGGTGCATTCGGAGGGGTGGGGGTTGGAGGGAGGTGGGAAACATCAATGCAGAGAGTATTAGAGGAATATGAGAGGGAAAGAGTACGAAAAAAGGAGGAAAATGGTCTTTGTGAATGTTTGGCATTAACCTCATTATTGTTTCTATCATGCACATTACACACCTAGTGACAAGGTACAAATTTGCTGTGCCCAGCAGGTGTCAGGACACTGGTTGTTGAGATGTGGAACTGAGCTAAGTTTTTTTTTTTAATGCTTTGATCAACCCCCTGATGGTGCCAAAGCATCTCTTCAGGAAACAACAGTTTTCCCCAGTAAATAGACTGTGTCAACAACTGGTCCACTGGAGTCAACAGAAGCAGGAAATTCTCATCTTCGAGAATGTCTTGTTAGTTTTACAGGTGCTGAACCAAACAGATTAATAATAGCTCTTTACAAACACTGCCTCCATACTTTCCTCTTCATTCTGCCCATTCCTCCATGCTAGAACCAAGTATAGGGAATCACGTTCACAATCAGTGAAATACAAAATCGGAGAATTTGGGAGTTGGAAGGAATCTTGGTAGTGATGCAATCCATACAGAAAAAATCCCCACTACAACAAACACAGCACATGGTCCTCCAGCCTCAACTTGAAGACCTCCGTTCAAAGGACCCCACTGCCTCCCAAGATACACAATTGCCCTTTTGGACAGCTCTGATTGTTAGAAAGATTTTTCAGACATCAAACCTAAATTCTCCTTTTTGTAACTCATTCCCAGTGGTCTTATTTTTACACTTTGGAGGCAAACAGTCAAGTCAGATTCCTCTTCCACAGGATAGCACTGAACTTCCTGAAATCTTCTATCATGTCTCCCTTAATTTTCTCTTCTTCCAGATAAACACCTCAACTCCTTCACTTCCTCATCATTTCACATAGACTCAAACTCCTCCGTCACTGGAACTGCAGCCTTCTAAACATTTCTCTTGCTTATCAATGTCTTTTAAAATGGTGGTGCCCAGTAGTGAACACAATACTCTCCATGTAGTCTGACCAAGGCAGAATACAGATAGATAACCTCTTTATTCCTGGAAATTATGCCTCTATGTGGCAGTAATGTCCTTCTCTCTAGGCAAGAGAGAATAATTTTAGTAATGACTCACATCTTGTTACCACTTTAGAGCTTTCACAAGTTATCACATTGGCACCTCTCAACAACTATATGAGGTAGATCTTGTTCAGTGTTATTATCCCCATTTAACAGACAAGGTGTCTGAGTAACCTAAGGTCATAGGACAGTAAATGGTGCCACTGGCTCTGATCCTAGTAGGACTTGAGCTCCTGCCTTCCATCCCAAGTAGAAAGCCTTCTCAATTTCTTTAGGCTGAGTATTTCTCTAACCCTTGGTAACATGAGATAAAGGAACAAGGTTAGAAGATACCAGTTAGGAAAAGCCCCAGGGACACCCAAAACAGTTTTTACTTTCTGATACATACAAATAGATTTTTATGGTTAGTCATCCCTGACAAGAAATTTAGGATCTGCCTGTAGGTCTTGAACCCTTATGGATAAGATACCTAAGCTAGTTGCCACCAGTGTCCACCATCCCTTTCCCTAACCCCAGTATCCAAGGCTTCAAGGATTCTCAGGGAGGAAGTGAACACAAACAACAGCTCCTCTATTTGTTCTACTTGAGGGTCTTATTGTCTTCACTGCCTCCACATCACTGCTCCACATAGAGGGCAGGCATGCTGATGCTGGAACATGCTCACCCACATACAGAACTACCTGGTAGTTTCAAGGTCACAAGAAGATGAGGAGTAGTTCTCACACACAAAAAGGTCCTCATCTACCCCTGCTATGCATTGTTCTCCTTAAGCCCACTGTCTGAAGAATATGCCCCCTTAATTATTTTTCTAGTAGCAATGGATGAGCCCAATTATCATACTTTTGTCTTGTCCCACTTGTGAGAGCTGGTATTTGTAAGGTTCCCTACTATTACTATTGATACAATACATGAGCCTGAAACAGAAAATTTCTCCATATAAAACTTACTGGGTTAAGGAGGGAATTAGCCCGTAACCTCATCTACTCAACTCAGATCAATTGAACTGACTGGCATAAGCCTTCTATCTCTTTATGCTAGAGTCCATACTAAGAGATTTTACTCACCAGCAAAGAGGTACAAAGATCAGATTAGCCTTTAAAATACTAGCGAGGAAATTCAAAACCAAGAGAAATGTCAACAGATTTTAAAACAAGAATACTAGCAATGCAAATATCAAGTTAATTCTAATTAGGAACAAATAGAACAAAGAAAAAAAAAGGAAAGATACCTTCTGAGATATTCAGGCTTTGAGAATTTTGCTTTGGTAACTGAAAAGCAGAGAATACCAACAGAGCTAGTTCTTGAGAGGACAAAGGCTTGTTTATTCCTGGAATATATAAAGTGACCTCAGCCTGACCCATACCTGAACAAGAATCTTTTCTATAGCATTCTTAACAAGTTATGTACTCTTCATTCAAAAACCTCCAAGGAGGAATTCACTTTTTACAAAGGCAGCTCATCCAATTTTGGATAACTTGATTTGTTATAAAAAGTCCCTTATACTTAGTCTAAAGTTGCTTTTCTGCAACTATCACTCATTTTTCCTCTGGAACTAGGTACATGATAACCCTTTAAGTACTTAAAAATAGCTATCATGTCCCTCTAGTCTTCTTTTCTCTTTATTTAAATCTCAGTTCCTTATAAGACATTGTCTTTACTCTTATCATGGAAGTCACTATGTGTGGAACCCACTGGATATATTGGAGATGACCACCACAGTCCTTTCTACCTCTAATATTCTGTATTTCTATGACAATCTCTAGTTTGTCAATATGGCACATAGAGCTAATTCTCCTTATCTCAAACATATCTTGTTATACTTATCTTAAAATATAAGAGCTAATAATTCTAAGAGTTTTGTTGGTTGTTTTTTTAACAACCCCAAATGGTCCTCTGCATTTGAACAGAGTTATGTTTATCTTAAGAAAACAAGATTGATTTCCCCCATATGAATTGGAAATCCTAGTAGGAGGTAAAGTGCGAAACAAAGTCAGCAACAATTTTTCAGACTCTTTCCTGCAGTCTTGCTGCCATCATCCTCTGCTGCTGGTGGAATCTGGAGGCTAGATTAGTCTAGTGTGAGGTTGCAATGATCATGTTTTTTCCCCAGTGTTAACCTGACCTGTTGACCTAAGTTGAGAGTATTGAGGTAAAGAAAAGTGATAAGACAGCAAGGGGAAAGCTGAGCTGGAAATTGTGAGAAGAAAGTCTCCTTAGGTCTCTCAATAATTTCTCCCAATTCCCTTTGGAATTTTCCTTTCCTCAAGAATGATGGAAACTGAGACAGGTTTCAATCTGCCACGAACTGAGTACATTTCTCTAGGGGCAGAGTATGATGGGTATCTTCTCAAGATCTCTTCTAAATACGTAACTCCTTGTCCTTCACCTCACTTTTAAACGGATAAAGCGCTTATGAACAGAATTCACTTGTAATCGCACTTTGTTTAATCTGGTGATCTAGAGAAGCAATGTCTTCTAGTAGGAAGAATGTTGGACTTGGAATAAGGAGAAATATGAGTTCTGATCTCATCTCAGAAAAATAACTGGCATCTGGATGACCAATAAAAAAGATCCAAGATCATGGACATGGGGAACGAGATGAACATTGTTGTCCACAATGGAAATAGTCTTGCAGAAAAGACATGATTAATAAGTGTTTGTTAGGATCAAGTTTAGGGGAAAAAATACTAAGTTCAGTTTTGGACGTGGTGATGTTTAAGTGCTCCAAACACATTTAGGTGGAGATGATCGCCTATAAGGTGGAAGTACTAGTTTAGTTCTTAGAAGAAAAGATCAAAGATTAAGCTTTAGAATGAGAAAGGATCTTGTTGTTTAGTCACTTCCAACTCTTCGTGTTCTTATTTGGGGTTTTCTTGGCAATGATACTGGAGTGGTTTGTCATTTCATTCTTTGGCCCATTTTACAAATGAGGAAACTGAGGCAAACAGGGTTAAAGGACTTGCCCAGAGTCACACAGCTAGTAACTGCCTGAGGCCAGATTTGAACTCAGCAAGATGAGGCTTCCTGACTCCACAAGCCCAGAACCTATCCACTGAGCCACCAAGTCATTCAATTTGACTACTTCATTTAACAGATGAAGAAATGGATGTCCAGAGACCTGAACTCACTTGCCACAATTCACATGGGAATAAGTAACAGAATCAGGATTGGTATGCAGATGCTCTGATGCCAAAAGCAGTGGTCTTTCTATTGGGCTACATACCCTCAAATGGCTCCAAAAACCTACACATGACCTGCATATAGGTGGCAGGTGGAAATCATTCAAGTGAATGCAATTGCCAAAGCTTATACCATGAATATTGAAAAGTTCAGATTGCAAAGCATTGAAGAGGAAGTAGATAGTGAAGCAGAGAGGCATCAGGTATAGATCATTTCAAGTGGTTATATAGCAAAGGGAACTACAAGAGTGGGTAGATGGGATGAAAAGAATGAAAGAAAATGTTTCCTTTGGTTTTGAGGAGATCTGAATGTCTGTAGGTGGGTAGCAAGGAGAATTTAGGATTAAGTGAGAGGTGGAAAACTAGATGACTGAGAGGAGATTGCTACTGAGCCAAGGTCATAGAAAGCAGGAGGGAATAGAATCAAGGATACATGTATGGACTGACATTAGTGAAGAATAGGGCTAAATCTTCTCCTGTGACCAGAGGAGAAAGGGTAGGTCATGATGCTGTCAGAAACTGAGGGAGGGAAGAAGAGAGTTGAGGGAGCTCAGAAAGGAGGGATGGATGGATAAAGGGACTGAAAGTTATTCACCTTTGGAGAAGAGTAGGTCCAGGATAAGACAGGGAGAAGGAGAGATGGAATCATTAGTGGTCTAATTGAAGAATGAAATTCCAAAATTCCAAATACTGGAGGTAGCATAATTTTGAGACATAATGACATCTACACTATGACCATGAAGGTGGTTGAAGTCATGTGTGGAAGGCAATTATTTGATCTGAAAACACTGAGGAATTGTGTGATCATATTGTTAGAGGGATCACATAGCTGTATTCTCCAAGACTGGTAGAAATGCAGTGCCACGAAAAGAGAATTGACTTTGGAGACAGAAGAACTGAGCTAAAATTGTGGCTCTCCAATTGAACTAGTCATGTGATCTTGGGCAAAGAACTTGATGACTGTGGACCTCAGTCTACTGCTCTGTGAAATGAGGGGGCTCAAAGTAACTTTGGTCCAAAATTCAGTGGTATAATGAAGGAAAATAGAGTGACAAGAAAAATCATGAGCAGGCTACTGAAGTCATTGAGAAAGTTGAAAGACTGACCTGGAGGTCCAAAAATGACAATAAATCAGGATTTTCTAGCAGAAGTCAAGAAGAGGAACTCCAGACAAGAAAATTATGGGGAAACCTGCACAACTTTCTTACTGCTGGCAAAGGAAACAAGCTATTTTGGGTGAGACAGAAATTCAAAATAATAGGAAAGGGACTACATGGCATGGTTCTCACCTGGACTGCTTGTCCGAACTCCAACTGGATGGGGTGTAAGTTGTTGGAGAAAAGTTCCTGTCCTTTTCCAGGAATGCCGATAGCCACAGAATTCTCTGTGCCCTCCCTGTCTGCTCTCCCAGAACCCTTCCCCCATTTCCTCTTATGATCCCATGAAAACCAGTTTGGCTGAGATGGCCCCAATCTCTGCTTTTCAGCCTTTTGCAGGAATGGTAGTCAGTGTTAACATCTCTGCCCCTTACTCCAAAGGTAACTTGGAAAACAACCTCACTATACTGGTACTATAGATGACTGAGGAGCCTTTCATTGTTATTATGCTGGCTCTTTTAACAAGCACTATATACATTTGAGCCCTGAAAGGATCTTGGTCTTTGACCAAGGGGGGATTCCCCCCCCCCCTTCCCGGCCACCTGAGGAGATGGAAGCAACCTATCCAGATTGTCCCTGCCAGTACCTAATTTCTTCCTCCTCCTGTGAATAGTAATAAAGTTGGTTAAAGCTATCTCTCTGTGCTAGTTACTCTTAATCTGACCTCCCTTATTCTATATACCCTCTCCCTATCTTCCTGCCTTTCCCCTCCCCCACACCAATAGGCACGTGCCTGTAATGAGCAGCCTGATTCCTTGTGGTTCTGGCCTCCATTAATACGCCTGCAAGACTGATAAATTGAGGCTTCATGGTGCCTGCAGCCCTTCAATAAGGCAAGTTGTTATGGAAACCAGAGGCAGACCTCCGTGTCCAGTCTGACATGTTATAGATCCCAGGAAAAAAAAAAAACTGAGAAGTTAGAAAGGGCTATTCCAGTCATATTTTTCAGATTTATTTTAAATCTCTAATTAGCTTCTGTGAAAATTCAGGATTTTCACCTACAAAATGGTAAATGCTAGCTTACACACACACACACACACACACACGCACACACACATGCCTTAATTATAATTAAATCTTTTTTTTTTTCGTCTCTAGCTGGAAAATCAGCCAGTCACTGAAGGAAGACAAGAGGAGACACTATAAATCTAATTTAGCATTAGAACATTAATGCTGATTATCTAGACCAAGAAGTTTAGTTCCAACTAATGTTTTCCCTGCCACTGAAATGAAATAATAATCCAATCAGAGAGAATGACTCCAGTTTTTAACACTAGCATCTCAAGAGGCATTATTCTGTTGCAAGATGGCCACCACCCACACAGAACCCACTAATGCAAGTTTTAATTAGGCAGCTGTTACTTAAAATTTCATAGTATTGTACCCAATAAAAAGAGTGTCTGGCTCCTAAATTGTCAGGATACAGTGCAGAGGAAAGGGGGCAATTTTCTTAGGCTATTTTTTTAATTGGCTGGCAAGCGCCTCACAATAAGAAAAAAAAAATCAGTTACTTTGTTAAGTTAATGAAACTAGCTTTGATGCAAGAAAATATCTAACTGGGCCGCCAATAATAAAACCAAGACAAATTGAGCGTGGTTTGCTGCATCATACTAAACCAGCTTCTGTATTGAATAGACCTGCACACTATTGTATCTGGATGAATTTCCAATATCAGGCCAGCAGAGGGCAACAGTGTAATTCAATTCTTTACTGTTGAGTCTATGTAGACGGACCAGGAATCATTTGCAAGGGGAAAAGAGGGACAAGTGGGGTGTGGTCAAGAAAGAAGAAGGATAGAAGAGTTATTTAAAACAGGGCCTCGAATATTGTGAACAAGTTCTAGTTTTAGTTTAACCTAAAATTTGATTTTATCCCAGGTTTCACAAAAAGAAAAATGATTTTTAAAATTTTGAAGGTATTGGCCATTGAAATCGATCCTCCCTAATGGGAACTAATATTTAGAAAGCACTCCTAAGATTTGCTGAGTGCTTCATACATATCTCCTTTGTGTTCCACAACAACCCTGTGAATGCTATTATTAAGGCTCCCTACCCAGGGTCTCACAGCTATTGCATGTCTGAGATCACATTTGAACTCAGGAAGATGAGATTTCCAGCCCAGAGCTCTCACTCGCTCTCTCTGTCTCTCTCTCTGTCTCTGTCTCACTCTGTCTCTCTGTCTCTCTCTGTCTCTCTGTCTCTGTCTCTCTGTCTCTGTCTCTCTCTGTCTTTCTGTTTCTCTCTGTCTCTCTGTCTCTGTCTCTGTCTCTGTCTCTGTCTCTCTCTCTCTCTCTCTCTCTCTCTCTCTCTCTCTCCACTACTCTACCTAGCATCCCCCATTGGGGTGGGAAGGCTGGAGGAGGGATGCTCTAGATGTTAGAATTCCATCAGAACAGGGTTGTGAGCATTATCTGGTGGTGATAAACAGAAACTGTAGTTGACAACACTGTAAAGGGGAAACGCTTTTGGTTTGATTTTGTATTTTTTATTCTGCTTTTCAAAATCATTTCCTGGAATATATTACAATGAAAAGCATAACTTCATACACACTCAAATAAAATCTATTAGTCAAGGGACTACTTAGTAGTTGATGGTCCATTGACTAGGATGTAAATCAAAACTTCAAAAAGTTACCCCT
>JAQQSW010008452.1:0-13471 GCA_028646575.1 Pseudocheirus occidentalis
ATGCTTTCGATTCCTCCCTTGTCACCCACCCCCACTGGAAGGACAATCAGTTCAATACAAGCTGTGGATGTGTGATTATACAGGACATCTTCATAGTGGACAAATTGTGACAGTGATCATCTGTCTCTCCTTCCTATCCCTCCCCCCACTTTGTTTTGATATTCTTGACCTTTTGTTCTTCCAAATGAATTTTATTATCTTTTTTTAGCTCAATAAAATTTTTTTTGGTAGCTTAATTGGGATGGCATTGAATAAGTAGACTGGTTTAGGTAGAACTGTCATTTTTATTATATTGGCTCTGCCCAGACACTAACGATGAATATTTTTCTAAGTATGTAAAACTGACTTTATTTATATAAAAAGTATTTTATAATTATGTTTGCCTTGAATTTGTCATGGCAGGTATTCTCCCAGTTATTTTATGCTGTCTAGAGTTATTTTAAGTGGGGTATATTTCTTACTATCTCTTCCAGCAGGGTTTTGTTGGTGATGTATAAAAATGTTGATATTTATGTAGGTTTATTTTATATCCTGCTACTTGTTTAAAACTATTGTTTCAACTAACTCCTTAATTAAGTCTCTTTTTCTAAGTATATCATCATATGATCTGAAAAGAGAGATAGTTTTATTGCATCATTGGTCATTCTGATTCCTTCAAATTTCTTTTTCTTCTATTGTTGCCATTGCTAGCATTTCTAATACAATATTGAATAATATTGGTGATGGACATCCTTGTTTCACTCCTGATCCTACTGGGAGGGATTCTAGCTTATCCCCATTATAAATAATTGTTGCTGATGGTTTTAGGTAGATGCATCTTATCTTTTGAAGGAAAAAATTTTCATATGGCTATAGATAGCATTGATTACCTCATCTAAAAACTGACTATTCATATCTTTTGACCATTTGTCAATAGGGTATGATTCTTATTTTAACAAATTTGACTCAGTTCTCTACATATTTGAGAAATGAGGCCTTTATCAGAGAGACTTGTTTCAAAAAAATTTTCAGTTATGATTACTAACTGTGCTTCCCTCCATCCTATTTTTTCCATTTATTCTATTCTCTTTCTGTTTACTCCATCCCTCCTCAAACATGTTTTGCTTAGAACTATTACCTCCCCCAATCTGCCCTCCTTTCTTTCATCCCCTTCCCCTCCTACTTTCCTGTAGGGTAAGACAGATTTCTATACCCAATTGAGTGTTTATGTTATTCCCTCTCTGAGCTAATTCCAATGAGAGTAAGATTCAAGCATTTCCTGCCACCTCCCCCATCTTCCTTTCCATGATAAAAGCTCTTTTGTGCCTCTTTTATATGAGATAATTTACCCCATTCTGTCCCTCTGTTTTCCTTTCTCCCAGGATATTCTTCCTTTTCATCCCTTAATTTCACTTTTTTAGATATCATTCCATCATATTTAACTCATATCCATGACCTCTGTCTATAATACTCCTTCTAACTGCTCTAATAACAAGAAAGTTCTTATGAGTTATAAGTATCATCTTCCCATGTAGAAATACAATCACTTTAACCTTATTAAGTCCTTTATAATTTCCCTTTCCTGTTGTGTGTGTGTGTGTGTGTGTGTGTGCTTCTCTTGAGTCTTATATTTCAAAGTCAAATTTTCTATTCAGCTCTGGTCTTTTCATCAGAAATGTTTGAAAGGGCAGCTAGGTAGCACAATGAATAGAGCACCCTCCCTGGAGTCAGGAGGACCTGAGTTCAAATATGGTCTCAGCAGCCACTAAACACTTACTTACTAACTTTGTGGTCTTGGGCAAGTCACAACCCCAATTGCCCAGCCTTACCCCCTCCAAAAAGAAAAATAAATGCTTGAAAGTTCTCCATTTCAATAAATATTCACTTTTCTCCCAAAGTATTATACTGTTTTGTTGGGTAGGTGATTTTTGGTTGAAATTCTTGCTCCTTTGCCCTCTAGAATATTATATCCGAAGCTCTCCAATCCTTTAATGCAGAAGCTGTTGCATTTTATGTTATCCTGATAGTAACTCCATAGTGTTTGAATTGCTTGTTTTTGACTACTTGCAGTATTTCTCCTTGATCCAGGAGCTATGAAATTCAGCTATGGTCTTCCTGGGAGTTCTCATTTTGGTATTTCTTTTGGGTGGTAATTGGCAAATTCTTTCAATTCTATTTTATCCTCTGGTTCTAGGATATCAGGGTAGTTTTCCTTGATAATTTCTTGAAAGATATTGCCCGGTTTTTTTTTATCATGGCTTTGAGATAGTCCAATAATTTTTAAGTTATCTCTCCAGGATCTATTTTCTAGGTCAGTTGTTTTTCCAACAAAATATTTTACATTGTCTTCTCTTTTTTTTCATTCTTTTGGTTTTTGTTGTATTATTTCTTAATGTTTTATAAAGTCATTAACTTCCACTTATCCAATTTTAATTTTTAAGGAATTATTTTCTTCAATGAGTGTTTGTATGCCCCTTTCCATTGAGCCGTTTCTACTTTTCAAGGCATTCTTCTCTCCACTGAATTTTTCTATGTCTTTTACCATTTGGATTATTCTGTTTTTTAAGGTGCTATTTTCTTCAGTATTTTTTTTTTGGTGCCTCTTTTTACCAAGTTGTTGACTCTTTTTTCATTATTTTCTTGCATCACTCTCATTTCTCTTCCCAATTTTTCCTCTACCACTCTTACTTGATTTTTAAAATTTTTTCTGATTTTTTCCATGTCCTGAGGCTAATTCATAGTTTTCTTTGAGGCTTTGTATGTAGTTGTTTTGGCAATGTTATCTTCTTCTGAGTTTGTGTTTTGATCTTCCTTGTCACCATAATAACTTTCTGTGGTCAAAATCTTTTTCTGTTGTTTGCTCATTTCTCCAGTCTTTTTCTTGACTTTGAACTTTTTGCTAAAGTGAAGCTCTGTGCAATCTGGAACTATGCCCAAAGGGCTATAAATAAATGCATACCCTTTGACCCAGCAATACCACTTCTAGGGTTATATCCCAAAGAGATCATAGAAGTGGGAAGAGGACCTATATGTACAAAAATATTTATAGCAGCTCTTTTTGTGGTGGCAAAATTTGGAAAACAAGGGGATGCCCATCAATTGGGGAATAGCTAAACAAGTTATGGTACGTAAATGTAATGGAATATTACTGTGCTATAAGAAATGAGGAGCAGACAGACTTCATAATAACCTAGAGAGACTTATATAAACTGACGGTCAGCAAGAAGAGCAGAACCAGGAGAACTTTGTACACAATCACAGACACAATGTACATGTGATGACTAACTTCAATAGACTGGGCTCGTCTCAGCAATACAAGGTTATAGGACAACTCCAAAAGACTCATGATTGAAGGAGATATTCACATCCAGAGAAGGAGATGTGGAGTCTGAGCGCAGAATGAAACAAACTATTTGCTCTGTTTCTTTTTCTTGTTTTGTTTTGTTTCTTCTTTCCCACTGATCATTCCATCAGTTACAATCCTTCTTTACAACCTGACTAATGATTAATGGGAAGATATTTGTAGATCCTGTATCTGAGTGCATGCCGCCTTGATGGGGTGGGGGGGTACAGGGAAGGGGAGAAAATCTGAAACTCAAGGGACTGTGGAACTGAATGCTGTAAACTAAAAGTAAATAAACCAAAAAATAAAAAAAAATAAAGTGGAACTCTGCTTCCAGGGTGAAGGGTACACTGTACCAGCCTTCAGGGCTTTTGTACAGTTGTTTTCAGAGATACTTCTAGGGACCTGTAAATTTTTAGTTCCTCCAAGGTGGTTTGATCTAAGGCGAGGTATGTTTACTCTTCTCCAGACCTGTGCTCTGGTCTGAGTGACCACAAGTACTCTTGTAACAAGGGTCCCTCACCCTCTGCAACTACAAGCTCTTGTGTGCTAGTGATCCTCCAATGCCCTGGGACTGCCACCCAGGACTGTGACTCAGATTCAAGTATGGACAAAGCAATAGAGTCTGGTTCCCAATTCCAGCAAAGATACCCTTGTATTCTCCTTCTCACCAATTATTTGATCCTCTTGGGCTGAGAGCTCTGGAAGCAGTCACTACTGCAAGCTTACTGTTTGCTTGCTGGTGCCCAGTCTGCACTGGTATGGTCTGCATAGGACTGTGCTGCACTCTCATCCTTATGCAAGGGACCTTTTCTGCTGAACTTCTAAGCTGTCTTGGTCTGGAAAATTGCTTCACCCTCTCATTTTGTGGGTTCTGCCACTTCAAAATTTGTTTTGAGGCATTATTTAAAGTTATTCGGAAGGGTTTGGGGGAAGAGCTCAAGGGAGTCTCTGCCTTTTTCCCCACCCTCTTGGTTCTGCCTCTCCCCATCTCATAGGTTTTGATATGTTGTTTCATTATTATCATTGTCTTTAATAAAATTATTTATTGTTTCTATGACTTATTCTTTTTTATTTTTGGAGGGGGAAAGGCAGACCAGTTGGAGTTAAGTGACTTGCCCAAGGTCACTTGGCTAGTAAGTGTTAAGTGTCTGAGGCCATATTTGAACTCAGGTCCTCCTGACTCCAGGGCTGGTGCTCTATTCACTGTGCCATCTAGCCACCCCTATGACTTATTCTTTAACCTAATTATTCTTTAAGATTATGTTATTTAGTCTCCAATTAACTTTTAATGTTTCCATGGATTCCTTATTAAATATATCTTTTATTGCATTATGATTTGAAAAGGATTAGTATTTCTGCTTTTCTGCAGTTAACTATAAAGTTGTTATGCACTAATATATGAAGAATTTTTGTAGAGGTTATCATATACAATTTAGAAAAGGGTGTATTCCTTTCTATTCCCACTGAATTCTCTTTAGATATTTATCATATATGGTTTATCTAAGATATTATTCATCTCCTTGACATCTTCCTTATTTATTTTTTCATTAGATTTATCGAGCTCTGAGAGGGGCAGATCGAAGTCTTCCACCATAATAGTTTTGCTATTTCTATCTGTAATTTGTTTAATTTTCCTTTTCAGATTTGGATGCTATAGCATTTGATGCTTATAGGTTTAGTATCGATACAACTTTATTATCTATGGCATCTTTTTTCATAATATAGTTTCTGTATCTCTTTTAATTAAATCTACTTTAGTTTTATCTGTCTTTCTGTCTATCTATCTATCTATCTATCTATCTATCTATCTATCATTTATCTATCTGTCCATATGTATATGTGCACACACATACACACACATATAATTTTCTCCAACTACCCTTAATCTGAGAAAGGTCACATGAGTTACAAATATCATCTTTCCATGTAGGAATATAAACATTACAACTTTAATAAGTCCCTTATGATTTCTCTTTCCTGTTCCTTTTCATGCTTCTCTTGATTTTTTTATTCTTTTGCCTGAAAGTCAAATTTTCTATTCAGCTCTGGCCTTTTCATCAAGAATGCTTGAAAATCTTCTCTTTCATTGAATGTCCATTTTTTCCCCCAAGGTACTATACTCAATTTTGCTGGTTAGGTGATTCTTGGTTTAAATCCTAGGTCCTCTGACTTCCTGAATGTCGTATTCCAAGCCCTTTTATCCCTTAATGTAGAAGGTACTAAATCTTGCATTATCTTGATTGTATATCCTCATCACTCAAATTGTTTCTTTCTGGATGCTTGCAGTATTTTCTCCTTTAACTGGAAACTCTGGAATTTGGCTACAATAATCCTAGGAGTTTTCCTTTTGGAATATCTTTCAAGAGGTGATCGGCGGATTCTTTCAATTTCTACCTTACCCCCTGGTTCTAGAATATCGGGGCAGCTTTCTTTGAAAATTTCTTGAAAGATGATGTCTCGGCTCTTTTTTTGATCATGGTTTTCATGTAGTTCAATAATTTTTAAATTATCTCTCCTGGATCCATTTTCCAGGTTAGTGGTTTTTCCAATGAGATATTTCACATTGTCTTCTATTTTTTTCCACTCTTTTGGTTCTGTTTTATAATTTCTTGATTTCTCATGAAGTCATTAGCTCCCATTTGCTCCATTCTAATTTTGAAGGCATTATTTTCTTCAGTTAGCTTTTGAACTTCTTTTTCCATGTGTCTGATTCTGCTTTTTAAGGAACTCTTCTTTTCATTGACTTTTTGGACCTCTTTTGCCATTTGGGTTAGTCTATTTTTTAAGGTATTATTGTCTTCAGTATTTTTTGGAGTCTCCTTTAGCAAGGTGTTAACTTGTTTTTTGTGATTTTTTTGCATAACTTATTTCTCTTCCCAATTTTCCTTTACTTCTCTTACTTGTCAAAATCCATTTTGTGTTCTTCCATGGCCTGAGACCGATTCATATTTTTCTTGGAGGCTTTGGAAGTAACCTTTGACATTGTTTTCTTCTGATTGTATGTTTTGATCTTTTTTTGTCAACAAAGTAAGATTCTATAGTCTGAGGTTTTTTTTTTTACACTATTTTCTCCTCTTCCCAGCCAAATACTTGACTCTTTGTCAAGGTAGGATTCTGGTTCCAGTGGGGGGTTTGGGTGTGCATGTGTGTGTGTGTACTCTTCCGGGTTTCAGGGGTTTCATAACAGCTGCTTGATCCCCCACCATCTGTGGACCTAGAACACCACTGTTACTGCCACCACCACCACTGCTGCCACAGCCACATCTGCTACCCCAGGGATGGAGCCAGACCCCAGCTTTACTGTGCTCCAATTTCACCCAGTTCCCACAGAGTTTTCCCACTGACTGTCTATGCTGTCTTTGCTGTTTGGGTGTTGAGAAGCCTGGAAACCACTATAGCTGCCAGTAATTCAGCCCCAAAAAGCCTGCTCTGGCCCTATCTGTGCCAGTAGCCCATGCTGGACTGTGCTCTGATCCCAGCATGGTGCAGTAGACCCTTCTTGTTCACCTTACAGACTGTCTTGGGCCAGAGATGTGTTCTATTCTGTCATTTTATGGGTTCTGTAGCTCCAGAATTTGTTCAGAGTCATTTTTACAGGTATTTGTAGGGGTTTGGGGGAGATCTCAAGCAAGTCCTTGCTCTTACTCCTCCATATTGGCCCTGCTCCAGTAGCTTTTCTGTTTGTGTTTTAAAAACATCAGGGCAATTTTCCTTAATTACTTCTTGAAGTATAGTATGTACAGTCTTTTTTTGATGATAACTTTCAGCTAGTACAACTATTCTTATATCGTCTCTCCTCAATTTGTTCTTTAGATCAGTTGTTTTTCTAATGAAATATTTCATGTTCTTTTTTATTTTTTCATTCTTTTGATTTCATCTTATTACTTCTTGAGGTCTTATGTAGTCAGCAAGTTCCCCTTGCCCAAATCTATTTTTAAAAAGTTATTTTCTTTTGTAAGTTTTTGGACTTCTTTTTCCAATTGATTGATTCTCCTTCCCCCCCTATTTTCCTTGATTTTCTTGCATTACTCATATTTTTATTTTCCTAATTTTCCATCAAACTCTTTCATCTGATTTTTAAAGTTCTTTTTAAGATCTTCCAAAAACTCTTTTTGGGCTTATGACTGTTTGGCTTTTTTCTTTGAGATAGTAATTGCTATTTTGACTTTACACTCTTCTTCTGAGTTTGAACCCAGATTTTCTCTATCACCTTAATAGCTATCTATGGTTGGGTTCTTTCTCCTTTACTTACTTATTATTTTTAGTGACATTTCTTTTCTGTTATTTTTGTGTTAAAGTCAGGCTCTAATCCTGAGGTGTGGGGGATAATATCTCCGGCTTCAAGTTGTTTGTGTAGTTGTCTTCTGAACCTTATGTGGGTATTCCTCTCTATCCCCAAGCCATGACAAGGGCACCCTGCAAAACTGTCACTGCAAACACTCTTGTTTTCTGTGGTTCCTTCCACATCTTCAAACTTCAGCTCATCCCTCTGCCTGGGAACCAAGACCAGGAACTCCCCAAGTGCCCAGAGCCAGCAGGGTGTCTGCCTTCTGCAACTGTACTCACCAGTGTGTGCTCATTCTTCCTTGACCACAGCCAAAGCCTAGAACCATTTAGGTCAGTGCCCTGGAACCTAGCATCTAGCACCAGTGGAGGGCTCTGCAATTTTCCTCTGATTAGTTGTCTGACCCCTACACTGGCCCTGTGTGAGTCAAAAGTTCCTGAAGCTGAAGTTGCTACCTGATATATGCTACCTCCAGGGTTTGTTATTTGTTGATTTGTTGGTTAATGCCCAGAGCTATGTGCTCTTCAATCAGGTCAAACCACCACCCCTGGAGGCAGGGTCTTTCCTAATATACTTTTGAAGTTGTCATAGGCAAACAACTACTTTACCCTGACTTTAATTATTTCTGTGACTCAAAGTTCACTTTGAGGCATCATTTTTTATTGTTTGTGGGGGAATTTGGGAGAGCCAAGTAATTTTCTGCCTTATTCCACCATCTTGCCAGAATCTTGGATATTTTCAAAAGTGTTTTCAACCTCCATTGATAAAATCATACTCTAAAATTTTTTTTATAATGCTAATACGGTGTATTATATTTATAGTCTTCCTTATGTTGAATCAAGCTTGCATTCTTGGTACAAATTCAACTTGGCCATAGTGTGTAGCCTTTCTCACTTGTGTTCTCACTGTATCTTGGTCCCTCTTTTGTAGTTTTCTTGTGGTCATCCACAATTTGGTAACTCAATTTTCTTTTCTCTTTTCACTCTTCTTAACTCTTTGAAGTCTGGCTTCCAGCGTCATCATTCGACTCAAAATGCTTCTCCCAACTTCACTAATGATTTCTTAGCTGTCGATTCTAATGGAGTTTTTTCAGTCTTTATGTTTTTTGGCTGCTTTGCAGCCTTCAACACTGTAGAACAGCATCTTCTCTTTGATACTCCCTTCTCTTTAGTTGTGTGTGTGTTTGTGTGTGTGTGTGTGAGACTCTATTCTCTGCTGAGTTTCCACCTATTTGTCTGATTTTTACTACTCAGTCTCCTTTGGTAGATTTTCAGCCAGGTGAGTGAATTGAGGATGTTAGGATACAAAATAGTTAATTGCGGGAAGTGAGTGAACCACATTAACTCCACCTTGTGACTCAATTTTGAAGCTAGCTTAATTTCTATTCAGCTATGTGTCAAATCCAATTTCTGTCTTGTGAAAAAACTTTATTTAACTATGAGAATTGGGAGAAAACTTAATTTAATTGCTTGAACCTACCCCTGTGTGATAAGAAAACTGGACCACCTCTTCCTGCTGCTTAGAGACCCTTAACTGGGGACCTAGGTTATGCTAACCAAAAACCTGGTCAGATCCAAAGACTGATGTAAGTTTTCTCACAATTGTGTGTCTCCGGCAATCTATATGTCTGAAACTAGTCTGGTACTGATCAGTTGCTGTTTCCATGTTCCTTTGTTGATTTACAGATACTTCGAGGAGTAGGACATCTCCTTTTTCTGAATTTAGGGAATTGCCCCTGTTCATTCTCCCCTTCTCAACTTGGAAAGTTCAATTTTTTATCCAATTAGAAATTACCCAGTGTTGCATTGTTTCCTTTTAATTAATTGACTTTATTTGATTAATTGTTTTTGTATATAAGTCTTTTTCCTTCTGTATTTGGCATCCAGGCCCAAGCTGAGGAGGCCTGGTTCCAGTTTCTTGGGCAATTGGCATGTATTGCTTAAAAAAACTGGCATGCTCAGATCAAACCTTTTTTTCCCTTTAGTCCTTTTGTCTTTCACCCACCATAATTTTTGGTGAACCATGCTAGGTAGAGTTAGGACTTGGACCCCAGTTGATAGTCTTCCAGAAAAACTCCTTACAGATCTCTGGTTAATTTTTCACGGAGAGATATTTTTTCCCTTAGAAGAATTCCTCCAAAGGTCATACTCCTGCTCTCAAACCCTTTTTCTTCTAAGCTTAGGTAAGGTTTAGGGTATTGCTTTGACTGTTTTACTTTAGGCTTGGCAACTGTCCCAGGGATTAGAGATTTTTAGGTTTTGGTTATTCTGGGGGCCTATCCCAAGGATTGGAAACTTTTTTTTTTAGGTTTGAATTCAGTTTTAGGTTTGCCCCAAGGAGTAAGGTAGTTTAGAGTTTAGGTTTGCCCCAGTGGTTGGGGAAGTTTAGATTTGGATTTTTGTAGCCCTCTACCCTGACAGGAGAGGACCTCCCACCAAGAAAGAAAAGAATTTAGGGTTGTTTTTTTCCTCAGGAAGTTTTAGGTTTATCTCAAAGATTGGGGAAGTTTAGGGTTCAGTTTGTAAAAACTGGTATGGAATGGTCTAGAGTTAATTTTGGAGTTTTCAGAAGTCATACCAGAAGACGGGCTCTTCCTTGGATAGAGTTTTGATAGCATGTGACCATAATATACTCACAATAGTTACGAGAATGAATAAACAGCAAACAATTGAGACATGTGACATGTGATATAAATCCATAATAGACTCAGATGATAATTTGTTTTAAATAATTATGTTCTTGTCATTATTGAAAATCGAAAGAATTAAGACTAGTCATTAAAATATCTTATTCTGATCAGATGAACTTTTGGTTTTGCTTGGCAGCTTTAAGTGATAGTTTCTGCCCACCACCCCCTAAAAGGGGTTTCTTCTTTATATCCTGTCTATGTGACTGTCTTATCATTTTGTCTGTGTCTTTGTGTCTTTGTAAAATGTAGGGTTTTTAAAGGGAAAATGCAGCCAGCCCCAAAAAAAACTGCTTAAAAAGCTGCAATCAAAAGGTTTTGAATGCTGGTAAAGATGAATTGAAGCAGTCGTCCCTGCTTAGCAGGACTAAGTTCTGTTTTAAGGTTTCAGTAGGAGATTGGGTTCTAAGAAAAAAGGCAGAAAAAACCCTGCAAGATATATTTTCCCCCTGTCATTTCAGCCTTGGCCATGTTGGAACTACAGATAATCAAAGTCTGTAGAACTGCTAAAGACATTTTAGTAGATTTTGGAGATTAAGGAGATTGGAGATCAATCATTAAGGAGTATGAAGATCAATAATTTTCACTTTAGCAACATATACTGAAATATCTTAGTGAGTTTTGGGGTACCACTCTGTAGAGTTTGTTTTAGGAAAAAACCTAAGAATTGAATTTCGAAAAACTTTTAGGGGTAAAGAGCATTTAGTTATTGTTTTCTCTGAAGATTGATAGACCTATTGTTTTAGTGTAATGAAGGAAGGCAACTAGTTTGAAAGTAATCCCAGAATGAAGAAAAAGGTTTGCACTTTATAGCCACCTCTTGTTAACCCTTCTGTGACCATGAAAAGAGGAAAGATGGTTTAAATCAGAAACTCCCTGAGTTCCACCCATCTCAGTTCAGAGCCCACCTGTGACTCCACCAGCTCAGAGAACCTTTACTTTCTGATGCTGTTAACCATTTTCATCTCATAGCAGGTTCTCAAAGAAACGTGTTGGGGAAAAAAAATACTGGAAATACTCAGGGAAATGAGTTCCATTCCAGTTGCAGAAACTTATTAGCTGTGCAATCTTAAGCAAATTATCTTATCTCTGTTTGCCTCAGTTTCCTGGTCTATAAAGAGCAAAATAATAATGATATTCACCTCCCAGAGTTGTTGTGAGGGACAAAATGACAGTGATTGTAAAGTGTTGAGCACAGTGACTGACATATGGCTGGCATTATGTAAATGTTGACTGTTGTGGTTATTATTCCTTTAATTAAATGTAATAACTCTATACTTGGTCATTCTAAAATGGATTTTAGATGTGATTAATATAAAATGTCAAAGGTAATAAGATTAATGATTTCTATATAGGATAATTTGGAAATGCACTTGGTTGAATTGATGTCACCTGATTGGTAATAAGTTTTGTTTCATGTCCCACATTAGATCCCCTGTAAGGACTCTTCCAGCTCTAAATCTGTATTACAGGCCTCTCTCAGAAACTTCCTGTTCCTCATTTACAATGACTATAATGATTAACAGCCTTGTCTATCTTTTCCTCCTTCCCTAATCTCCACCTCCTGCTATGGTGGGTTTAGTTCCCTTGGTTTTCCCAGTAGTGGATTGGGTGGAATTCTGACTCTATGGATAACCAAGATCTCGGTAGGGCTGAGTCATTCATTGCTCTTAGGCTGGTTCTATTTGGATATGACTAGCTATTGAGTTAGAACACTGAGTAGGGCCAATGGAGCTTTGTTCCACTCCCTAGTTTCTGAGTGTTGACTCATGGAGATAACCAGTGGGTAAAGCCCTAAAAAACTGATCAGTTTTATATATATACAACCATCCCATAAGTGTTCTGTAATTTTATCCTTGAAAGTCTGTAATGTTCATTTAAATGTAATTTTAACTAACCCTCTTCCAATGAGGCAGAATGATGTGTGAAAGTAGTTCCCAAAGTGTGTTCTGAGGACTCCTGGGATCCCCCAAGACCCTTTCAAGGAGGTCCATGAGGTAAAAAAACTATTTCTATAATGATACTAAGGTCTTTAAATTTTTATTACAATAAATTTTTTTAAATGAGAATAATAATAGTTTTAATATATACTCCACAGGTTTATTGCAAGGAAATGCTTTGTTAACTATATGCTACTATATTAATGTAAACTTTTAAAAAGATTATTATTTTATAATTGGTCACCTTACAAATAGCTTCAGATTCCTCAAAATTTTGAGCTCACATTACCATCTATATCACTTAATTTGAAATTAATTATGTAAAATCCCTTGTGGTTTTGCATTTGACTTTTGTACTGAATTAACTTTTTGAGGGTGTATGTCTCATCTCCCCAGTTATACTGTGTATTTCTTGAGGATGATGACTGTGTTTTGTGCTTTTCTTAATCTTGAACATATCTAGTACACTGCCCTTTGCATGATGGATGTTTCACAAAGATATGGGAAGGAACAGGGATTAGCCTTATGGGCTCATTAGTATAGAGAATGCTCAGATGAGAAAACTCCCTCTCCCAACACAGGCTACCACTTTCTTTGCAACCCACTGTCTTAGAGAGTTGCCTAGGGCATGAAGAGGCTTGTCCCAGTCAATCTGTGCCAGAAGTCCTGAAGCGTCCTCCTAGTTCCCAAGACTATTTGTCCATGTTGTCATTAACAAAGAAGAGCAGTAAAAGCAGAATAGAAAAGTATTGGCTGATAGAAGACCAGTCCCAGCTTGACATCCAAGCCATCATGCAACTAGCCCCTGGCAACATGCCTGACTATGGAGGACACACATTTGATTGACATGATGTACAGCTCTATCATAAACCAGCTCCCACAGGTGCACTACATGGCCCCAAATCTGAACTGCCCAACCAATGGGAACATCAACACAGAAGATTTAACTGGAGGTTATATAGGTTACTCACCTTTCCCAGAATACCCCCCTTTCCCCAGAGCAGAGGGGTTCAGGCAAGTGATAATAGGGACACAAAATAAGAAGCATCTGGGGAAATCCTGACATCTTTCATTGCTCTACCTGGAGATCCCTTCACCTATCCTCATGCTAAGAAAAATTTCATAAGTTACTAGTATCATTTTTCCATATTGGCATGTAAATAATTCAAATTTGACAAGTTCCTTATGACTTCTCTCCCATGTTTACCTTCTCATGCTTCTTGTGTTTGATTGTC
>JAQQSW010008453.1:0-13470 GCA_028646575.1 Pseudocheirus occidentalis
GGGAACAGATTGTGGGAGGGGCCTTACAGTAGGATCAATATTCTGGGCTGGGGGGTAGGGGAAAAAAAAGGGGGAGAAAAATCTGTAACTCAAAACCTTGTGGAAATGAATGATATAACCAAGAAAATAAATTAATATTAAAAAAAAGAAACTATAGGGCGATGGCAGTAGAAAAACCCTGGTGTGGGACCTCATTGAGTCATAGTCATCTTAAGAACATTTACAGAGAGGGCAGAGCCAAGATGGCAGAGTAAAGGCACAGACTTATCTGATCTCTTATCTGATCTCTTCTAAATTTCTGTCCAAAAATGTTAAAATAATGTCTAAAAAAGAATTCTGAAGCAGCAGAACTAACAAACAGGTGGGGCAAGAATTTTCCAGCCCAAGACATCTAAGATGGTCAGTAGGATAGATATGCCTTTCCTTGCCATGCCCTAGCAAGCCAACAGCAGGACTTGGAGGGTGATTGAATCAATAGAAGAGGCTGTGGTTTCTGGAGCTCTCAGTCCATAGTCAATGATGAGGTTAAAAGGAGATTATAGGGAATCTTTTTGCTTACACTGGGATCAGGACTCTGTAGCATTGCCCATATGCAGCTCCACATTGCAGTCCCATGATGGAGAAGAACATTAGCAGGAGCAGGGACCTTGGATGCCTTTTCAGGGTAGAAAAGAATTCTTGTGGTCACTCCAAAGCACAGGACAAGTGAGCAGTTACGACACTTCTCCTTAAATCTGACCTCCTTGGAAAAACTGAAAACTCACAGATACTCAGAATTAGCTCAGAAAACAGCAGCACAAAAATCTTGAAGCTTAGGACAACGCCCCCTCCACCTCAGGAGCAGAGCTCAACTTTAATATAAAGTTAGAAGTCAAGATATAGACAGGAACTATGAGCACCTAACACCAATAAAAAAGGAAGATGAAAATATAAACTCAGAGGAAGACAATAAGGTCAAAAAAGCTGTTTGATGAGCCTCAAAGAAAAATGTGCATTGATCTCAAGTACAAAAAAAAGAATTCCTGGAACAGCTCAAAAAGGATTTAAAATATTAACCAAGGGAAGTAGAGGAAACATTGGGAAAAGAAATGAGAGTGATACAAGAAAAGCATGAGAAGAAGTTAACAACTTGGTTAAGGAGGCACAAAAAATACTGAAGAAAATAACTCCTTGAAAAAAAACCAGAATAGACTACATGGCAAAAGAAGCATAAAAATTCACTGAAGAGAATTCCTTAAAAAGCAGAATTGGCAAAATGGAAAAGGATGAAAAAAAAGCTCACTGAAAAAAATAATTCCTTAAAAAGAATGCAGGTCATCTGCCAGTTGATAAATGGCCAAAGAGCATGAACAGGTAGTTTTCACATGATGAAATCAAAACTATTTATAGTCATATGAAAAAGTGCTCTAGACAACTATTGATGAGAGAAATACTTTGAAGTTACACCTCACACCTATCAGAAATGACAAGTGCTGGGGAAAATGAGGAAAAATAGGTACACTCATAAACTCTTGGTGAAATTGTGAACTGATCCAGCCATTCTGGAGAGCAGTTTGAAGCTATGCCAAAAGGACTTTAAAACTTTGACTCGACAACACCATTACTAAGTTTGTATACCAAAACGATCAAAGAAAAAGGGAAACAAACATAGAAGTACAAAAATATTCTATATTTATAGCAGCTCTTTTTGTGGTGGCAAAGAACTGGAAATTGAGGGGATGCTCATCAATTAGGGAATGGCTGAACAAGTTGTGGTATATGATTATGATGTAATATTACTGTGCTTTAAGACATGAACAGGAAGCATTTAGAAAAACCTGGAAAGACTTAAACAAATGCAGAGTGAAGCAAGCAAGGAGAACATTGTACACAGTAATAGCAAGAATTTGTGATGATCGACTGTGAATCTTAGCTATTCTCAGCAGTATTTATACTAATACTAATCTAATACAGTTGCAAAGGACTTAATAATGAAAAATGCTTTCTACCTCTGTAGCAAGAACTGATGGAATCTGAATGCAGATTGAAACTTAACTTTCCTAATTTTTTTTTTGTTCTGCGAAGTTTGGATTCAGTCAGAGAGCTATGCTTGAAGACCTAGAAGATTACGTGTGGCTTTGAGGCCACAGGTTCCCCATCCCTGGACTAGAACAAATATAAAATGAGCCAACATAATCTTGATAGCTTGGAAGAGTGATTTTACAATATATCTCAGGCAAGGGAAGGTATCAGAAGAACAGAAGGAAAATCAGATTATGTTAATATCTTTAAAAGGTGGCCAAGAGACCACCAATAAATGCTAATCTATTTGCCTAGTATTTCATTTTTGTAAATGTTTTGTGAGAATCATATACATGTAGGTTGAGGTTATATTTTTGATGAAAACAAAAGGGAATATGAAGGCTTTTGCCATCAGTTCCCTACTGCAGACCACATCTTTACAGTTGAACAATATACTAACAGTAAATACAAGTGTTTGGTGAGTTTATTGGTTTTTGTTATCTCCCAAAAGATGTACAGTAAAAAGTTGGTACAATGAAACATAGCCTTATAGACTGTCCTCCAACAAAGAATTTCTCATGCATATATATTAAGATAATGGAGGATTTTTTTAAACAACTACCACGTTGGGGAAAATTTAACAAACCACTGATTAATGTTAAATGTTTATTTTTGCACAGAGTTCCAGTGGGAGAAGAATTCACTGTAGTCTATGACATCTTTTATATGTTTCTGCTTATAGGTGATATGGTACAGATTACATCAAACCCCAGAACATTATAGGGTTTCTTTGGTGAGATCCATGATTATTTAGAAGATATCAGCCTAACAATCCACATAGGAAAAATAAAATGAAATTAAAATATCTATTGTTCAGAATGACATTTAGTTGAATGACTAGTTAGCTGATAAGAATCCATTGGTACACATTTGTTAGGCCATAATTAGATAATGAACTTGGTCCATAACTAGAAAGGAAGAAGAGTAACCTTGATTGATTATGAGAAACTACATCATTTCATTGTGGTTGTAAATCTTGGACCATCACAAGTTCTGAGGAATTAATCTTGTGGGTGACCCAGAGGGTAATGGAGAGGTACATAAGGAGCTCATCCATGCTGTGGCATATTTCTAACGATTCTGCTTCTTGAGGAGGGGGCATCAGGGACATCGGAGAAGAAGTATATGTTGGAAAAAGAGGATAGTAATCTGTGTGGCATGGGTGAAGCATAAGCAAAGGATAATATGAGTGCTCTGCTTGTACCTATAAAGTATAAAATCTCAGGCATGCTGGGTGGAGCCTCTGTAGAGAATATAGGAAAACATGGACAAGAAATGAACAGACTGAGAAGGCCCAAATGGTTCAAAATCTACATCAATAGAGAGGGTCATATTTAGGTGTAACAGAGCAGTTGCAAAAATTGGTATGTGAGACTTAAACTCACTTAAGCAACTGCCTTTCAGACATTTAGAATTGGATGTCCAGCAGCAATCTTAAAGTCAACATGACCAAAACAGAACTCATTTCCTTTCCCCCAAACCCTCTTCTCCTTCTAACTTTCCCATTACTAGAAAAGCCAACAACAATCATTTGAGTCCCTCAGGTTCTTGACCTAGGAGTTCTTCTGGACTCCTCACTCTCTCCCCCTTTCTCCCCATATCCAATGTGTTGCCAAGCCCTGTTGATTTCACCTTTGTAATATACCCCCTTCTCTGATACTGCTGCTACCCTGGTACAGGCTATCATCACTTCATATCTGGATAATTATAGTAGTCTGCTAGTGGGTCTGCCTGCCCCAAGCCTCTCACTATTCCCGTCCATCCTCCATTCAACCAAAGTGAGTTTTCTAAAGTATAAATCCGATCATGTCCCCCTTCTACTAAATAAACTCCAGTAGCTCTTTATTATCTTGAGGAGAAAATACAAAATGCTGTGTTTGGCATTCACAGCTTTTCATACCCTCATCCCTTCCTGTTTCTGGTATTCTTATTCCTCACTCCCAGATGCATGCTCTTATGTCGGGAGCCACCTGAGTTCCAACCTCAGATGTGTATGGAGACGTGGGAGAGAAATAACCAGGCCACGTGGGTAGTTCAGGGAAGAACTCTGTTTAATGATCTTTTGAGCAAGATTTTTATACAGTAAGATGGAAGGATTCAGGTTTTACAGGCGTTCTCTTAATTCTATTAGTTCCTCGAAGTAACTTTAGATAAAGTCAGGTTTTCTGGGCACCAACAGGTAAATTAGCATTCTTAAAGGTATTAACAAAGAGGATTCAAAAGAGACTTCAATGTGACTTATGTTTGTTTAGATGTAATCATTGTCTTGAGTATGTTGTACCTTGGAACCAACACAGGATGGATAATCTAGTAGGGGACTTGTCTGTTTTAGTTATCTGAAGTTTTAGGGCAAAAGGCCTGGTTGCAGTCAGGGGCTCTTTTTAGGGAGCTGGTCTTATGTGAAGTGGCTAGGCGCATCACCAAAAGGCCCTGATTAGAATACAAACTCTAGATCTTTATCTGAGTCCTGACTTAGGCTTCTAAGGCTTGCCTCATTTCCCCCCTTTTTAAGAAGGACTAAATTTTTTGATATTTTGCATCATAAGTTGTAAAAGATATGGTCCAAATGTGCAACAGAGTATTACTATGATTAGTATAGGGAGTAGATGCACAGTAAAGGCGGCTATATTCTGAAATGGAGAGATTTGAAGTGTATTAAGAATTGTCTTTGTAAGTCCTTCTGGGTCAGTCCCAGGGATCTCACGGTGTTCAATATCTTAATAATTTGATTGAAATATTTTAGTCCAGAGGTGATATTAAAATGATGCCACACCCCCAATAAGCAGGCTCTGATCCTGTCCCATGTGGCATTGGAATGAGAGGAATTATATAGGCTAGGGGTAACACAAATATATATGTATTTATAATCACATCTAAGTAACAATTGAATTTTTTAATACTTTTAACTCACACCTAAGCAAAATACTAATTGTTGTAATGAATTGATCTAATAAATATGATCCATATCTATATCATTTTATGTCTTAAAGACTTACAGAAACATTTTATAATTCATAAACCCATTGCGCAGTTTGGATTGCAAACACAGCAGTTGAAATATAAACAATATTAGAACAGTGAATTTAGTAACAAAAAGTCTGATAAACCTTATTCCCCCCCTTTTTTAAGACATCAGAAATTTGATGTAATACATATACTTCTGATGTTCGATACAAAGCATAAGTGAAATTATTTGGGAAAAGGCACAATAGAGATACTAGATACACATTGAGCAAAAGTAAAATCAATGCAATTAACAGTTCGTACATAGACAAGTATATCCATAATTACATTGGAAAAGTAATCTGCCCTTAAGTGTTTGTAACTGTACCAACAGATTGATTTTATGACAAATTGATGGTATGTCTTATCTATAGAATCTTGGTTTTTTTAAAGCCAAGGTAGAATTCCTTGCCAGTTTATTCACAAATTAAGCAGTTTGTATCTCACTTAGCAGAAGAATAGAAGACACAATTGCTGACAGTAAAAGGAAGGCAATTGGTCCTTTGATTTAAAAAGTCCAAAATCACTTCCTACTAGAACATCAAATATTTCTTGAACTGCAGGCTCTTCTGAAGTCTGTGATGTCATGAGAAGAGGTGGGAGGCCAAGTCATTTCCTCTTGGGTTGTTCTCGTGAGGACAACTCTTCTCTTTTCTGCATCTGTGAGGTGATTTGTGGAGCACACCAGGACAGCATCTAGAAATATAAGCAAAACCTCACCTCTACATAATTAAGGGGCGGGTCTTTTCCATTACTTTATTTGGGAGTATTTATTCTTTCAAATTGTTATTCTGGTGGTGCATAGCCATTTTTAGTGATGCTTAAAAAATTATGGTATATAAGGCAGTAGGTATTTGCCCTTGTGATATATAGGTCCAAATCCAAATCTCCTTTCAATTTTTGTAAATAGGTTTTGCACTCTTATATTGAGTGAAACTGACCTCTTTACTGTTCCATAGATAAGACATTCCATCTCTTGGCTTCAGACAGTTTCTGTGCTTGTCCTCCATTCTTGAAACACTCTGTTGCTCTCTCTTCTCTAGCTGTTTGATTCTTTGACTTCCTTTTAAGTCCCAGCTAAAATCTCACCTTCTACAGGAAGCCTTCTGTCTGTTAATTATTTCCTATTTATCTCATATGTAACTTGCTTTGTATTATAATAACTGGAATATGCTTTCCCCTGTTAGCTATTTTTTTACTTATGAAGTCATGCAAAACATATTTATTTGCATGTTAGCCATGTACAAAAGAAAACACACATACAAAAACTAAGAAAAATAAAAAAAAATTATAAAAAATTTGCTTCTGTCTGTACTAAGAGTTCATTAATTCTCTCTGTGGAGGTGGATAGCATTTTTCATCCTGGGTCTTTTGGAGTTGTTTTGGATCAGTTTGCCTTGACGAGAGTAGTTAAGTTTTTCTCAGTTGATTAATTACAAAATTGCTGTTACTATATATAGCTCTCTTCACTTTGCATGAATTTGTATGTCTTCCCAGGTTTTTCTGAATCTATCCTGCTCATCATTTCTTATAGCCCAATAACGTTCCATCAGAATCATATACCACAGCTTGATTAACCCCATTCCCCAATAGATGGACGTCCCTTCAGTTTTGAATTCTTTTCCACCACAAAAAGAGCTGCTAGAAATATTTTTGTATATTTAGGTTCTTGTCTTTTTTCTTTTTTTTCCTTTGGGATGCAGTAGTGGTATTTCTAGGTCAAAGGGAATGCACAGTTTTATAGTCCTTTGGGTATAGTTCCAAATTGTTCTTCAGAATAGTTGAACTAATTCACAACTCTACCAAAAGTACATTAGTGTCCCATTTTTTCTGTATCCCCTCTACTACTTATCTTTTTCCTTTTCTGTTATATGAGTCAATCTGATTGGTGTGAGGTGGTTTCTCAGAGTTGTCATAATTTGCATTTCTCTAATCAATAGTATGTGGAATGCGTGAAAACTTCTCAATTTGGGGTTTTTAACCTTCCCTTCCTCCCCCACCCACCTCCATGGCTGCTGTCAATCACTTTTACCTTCCTTTGTCTGTTTTACCACCTTGGTGGGACTCTCCCCCCTCTCTTTTCTTGCTGTCCCAGTTGGGAAGAATTTGGTAAGTTCTGCCTCTCCACCAATGAGAGAGGAAACAGTTGGGAAAGGGGGCTTGACTAAGTTAAGTTATAAATTCTGGTTCTACCCTTTGTAATGTGCCTCTTTTCCGTGCTCAGGCATGGGGCAGACTGCCTTCTTCTCCTGGGGGAGAGACTAAACTCCTGTTCTTATCCTAAGACATCTCTGTGTTTACTTTTTTTTTACTAAATTAAGGATGAATGGTATTTTGCAACCCAAACGGTAGTGATTTAAAGCATTTTTGTATAGCTATTTATTGATTCTTCTGAAAACTGCATTTCATATCCTTTGACCATTAAACAACTAGAGAACGTTTCTTATTTTTTATAAATTTGGCTTACTTTTTATTAGAGAAACTTGGTGCAAAAATTTTATACCAGTTTCTGGTTTTTCTTCTAATTTTGACTGCATTAGTTTTGTTTGTTATAAAAGCCTTTTGATTTAATGTAATCAAAATGATCGATTTTACTTCCTGTGATCATCTCTGTCCTTTGTTTTGTCATAAACTCTTCCCCCATTCATAGATCTAATAGCTAAAATTTTCCATGCTGTCCTAAGTTGCTTATGATGCCTCTCTTTACATAGAAATAGTTTATCCATTTTTACCTTTTCTTGGTATATGATGTGAGATATTGGTCTATGCCTTGTTTCTGCCAGGTCATTTCCCAGTTTTCCCAGCAATTTTTATCAAATGGTGAGGTTTTATCTCAAAAGCTTGTCTCTTGGATTTACCAAACACTAGATTACTATGGTCATTTACTACTGTGTTTTGTATATATAATCTATTCTGCTGATCCAGCAATCTGTTTCTTAGCCAGTACCAGATTGTTTTCGTGATAACTGCTTTGTAATATAGCTTGAAATCTGGTACTACTAGGATACCTTTCCTTACCTTTTTTTTCCCCCTTGATGATATTCTTCTTCCAGATGAATTTTGTTAATATTTTTTCTAGCTCTATAAAATAATTCTTTGGTAGTTTCATTGGTGCTAAATAAGTAATTAACATAGATACAGTTGTCATTTTTATTATACTGGCTTGGCCTATCCATTTCTAAACATTTTTAGATTTGTCTTTATATGAAACATGCTTTGTAATTATGTTCATATAATCCTAGGATTTGTCTTGGCAGGTAGACTCCAAGGTATTTTATATCATCTGCAGTTATTTTAAATGCATTTTTGTTTGTTTCTTCCTGCTATATTTTGTTGGTAGTATATAGGAATACTGATGATTTATATGGGTTTATATCTTCCAAATTTGCTAAAGTTAATTGTTTCAGTTAATTTTTTAGTTAATTCTGTAGAGTTCCCTAAGTATAACACTATATCCCCTGCAAAGAGCAATAGTTTTGTGTCCTCATTGCCTATTTTTATTCCTGCCCGTTATTTTTCTCTTTTTATTGTCATAGTGAACATTTCTAGTGTAATATTGAATATAGTGGTGATAAAGGTATCCTTGACTTCAACTATATTCCCCCCCCCCATTATGTTACTTGAGGGCAAGACTGTCCTTTGCCTCTTTTTATATCCCCAACACTTAGCACAATGCAATGCCTAGTGTGCTTAAAAATGTTTATTGATCGATGAATCAATAGGACAGCATATTTGAAAAACAAACTAGTATTTGCATTCTAAAAGAGAGATTATTTTGTTGATTTCCCTGAAATTTCATAGGCAGATTCCTTAGCCTCCTTGTAACATCCAGGTAATACAGTGAATAGAGCACTGGGCTTGGAATCAGGAAGATTGATCTTCATGAGTTCAAGTCTAGCTTCACACACATACTATCTGTGTGATCCTGGAGAAGTCACTTAACCTTGTTTGCCTCAGTTTCTTCATCTGGAAAAGGAAATGGCAAACTACTCTAGCATCTTTGCCAAGAAAGCCCTGAATGATGTCATTAAAAATTAGACATGGTTGAAATGATTGAACAACAGTAAAGCAAATAACAATGTATAAAAATGTTTCTTTTGTTTGCCATTCATTATGCACTTCCAATATGCAAAGTACTGAAAATATTGATATGTACTCTCATTTCCAATTTTTTCTCAAGTCTAATTACAAAATGTTTCTTCATTACCATTTACTAAATTAATTTTGTGCTAGCTTTCTCAGTAAGAAAACTATAAACAGCATTGAAAACAAAGACTATATATGGTTGATGTATTACTGGGTGGTTACAAGTATGCCCATATATAGATGGTCCACAAATGGAAACATGTTCTAATGTAAACTCTCATTATGAGCTATTCCCATGACAATTGAAATGCAATTAGGGTCCTGAGGGGAAAGGACATTGAATAGAGTTAATCCTAAAGGAAAAAGAATGAGGAAGTCAAACAAATGCTTAAATCAACCTGGCAGGAAATTGAGTCCCCCAACCTACATGAACAATGACAATCCATTAACCCCCAGGCTCAGGGATGTGTGTAAGTCATGCAGATTTTGCTTTCACATGTATATATTTGGAGAAGGAAGGGCGCTGAGAGGAAGGCAGTGTGTGGGGGGAAGACTGACCAGGGGGGAGAAGGCTTGTGGTCAAGAATAATAACATGTGACTGGTCAAGAATATAGTGTGAAGTGTTGAGATGCTGAAACAAGTTAGTCAGCACGTTTCTTACCTAGGCCAAAGCTTTGATGTGTCAGAAAGAGTGGCTGAGAAAGGTAGAAACTCATATTACTCACTTTCAGCCCCATGAAGACTACATGATCAGTAGTTAAATGAATAAAGTCTACATTGATAAATATGACAAATTCCTCTTTTATCTGCTATTTTTACCTCTACCACACCTCTAACTTCTTCCTTCTCCAACCTACCTTCCACAGAGATTCCCCCCACTCTAATCTATCATCTTTCCAGGCAACAGTGATTTTCCTAAAGTACAGGTCCAACCTTATCACCTAGCTACTCAGTAAAATCTAGTGTTTCCCTTTTTATTTCCAGGAGCAAATACAAAATGCTTTGTCTGACATTCAAAGCCCTCCATAACCTTGGGGCCTCCTATCTTTCTGTTCTTTTAACACTATTCCTTGACATGGACTGTTTGATCTAGTGATACCAGCTTCCTGGCCATTCTGTGAACCAGATATTCAGTCCTTTGGCTCCAAGTCTCTTCTCATGTTATCCTCCATGACTACAATACTCTCTATCCTCAGCCCTGCCTACTAGTTTCTTTGGCTTCCTTTAAATTATGACTAACATTATATCTTCTACCAGAAGCCTTTCCCAAGCTCTCAGTTCTAGTGACTTCTTGCTGTATATGGCTTGTTTTTTTATGCTGTCTCCTCCCCTTGATTGTGAGTTCCTCGAAGACTGGGGCTGTCTTATTCCTCTTTTTCTATCTCTGCCACTTAGTACAGTGCTTGCTATGTAGTTGGCACTTAAATGTTACTTGATTGGTTAAGCGACAAACTATTTCTGGGAGCTTGTAAAGCTCATAAAAGGAAGGTAGCTATCAGACTTTGCCATAGATAAGAACTCGTAGAGTACACTGAAAGTTGATGGCTCCTTAGCCAGAGTTGCTTTCCTCCCTGTTAGATCTTTGGAGAAAGCAGTGTCAAGATAAATTGGAGATGAAGCCCAAACAAGGCTCAATATTCTCTCTAGAGATGTTCAGGCCCTGGCCTTACCACAAATGTAGTGAGAAAGCAATACTAGATGAATGAGTAAACAAAAAGAGACACCAGTAGGAAAGAGCTATTATGGAAACTGAGAAGCTCCTAATGCAAATGGAAAAAAAAGAAATAGAAGAACTCCACAATATCTACAAATCAAACATTAAAAAGCCATTCGTATCTTGGACACAAAGTAAACTAGAATCCCTGAAAGAAGTGAAGTGAGACTTTAAAAAATTCAAGAAAAATGAAAGCGTTAGAGGAAAATTTTGGAAGGAGAATAATAGCTTAGTTTATGTTGTGCAGTTGTGTTCGACTCATGACCTTGTGAACCATATTGTCCATGGGATTTTATTGGCAAAGATGCCAGAGTAGTTTGCCATTTTCTTCTCTAGTGGATTTGGTAAACAGATTTTAAGTAACTTGCCCATGGTCACGCAGCTAGTAAAAGTGTCTGTGTCTAGATTTGAACTCAGGTTTTCCCCAGGCCTAGCTGTCTGCCCACTGAGCTATCTAGTTGCTTAGAACAAAAGGCTTAAAATCTTACTTAAGTAACAAATGCCTTGAAAATTAGAATGGACCAAATAGAAGTTAATGTCCCCACGAAACAACAAGAAACGTCAAAACATTGGCAAAAGATTATGGGAAAAAAAAACAGAAGAAAATATATGATATTTCATATAAGAAAGAACTGATGTGGAATAAAGGTCAAGGAGTATAAAAAAAATCTAAAAATCAATGGGATATATGAGATCCGTGACTAAATATGGAGTCTGAACACCATATTTCAAGAAATTATGAATGAAAATGGCTGAGACCTGTAAGAGCCAAAGGACAAAGTGAAAATAATATCTATGCCTCTTAAAAGAAACTTCAAATTGAAAAGTCCCAGGAACATCATAGAAAAATCCCAAGCTGCTAGTTCGAAGAAAAAAAATCCTTCAGGATTCCAGAAGGAAAGAGTTCAAGTGTGTTAGTAACTACCAATAAAAAGGGATAGAGAAGGTGGAATAAAATATTCTTAATGTCATAACATACAGATGTGTAATGAAGAGTAACTTAGCCACCAAACAACAATCCTTTAATAAAAGAGAACTTCCAAGCATTCCTGTTAAAAAGACTAGAACTAAATAGAAACTATGACATAAAAACATCCTAATCAAGAGAAACATAGAAAGTAGGTATGTTTAGAGAGTTATGAGGCATTATTCAAGGATGAGCTTGCATAGGAGGAAAAGGGACAAGTGTCTCTTCAAAGTCATGATATCATTAAGGGTTAGAACAGGAGTTAAGTAATACAGAGGACCTAGGATTGGTTTTCTTATATTATGATCCATTTTAAAAGAAGGAAAATGAGGGGGGGCAATATAGTAAAGAAAAAACAGTGATGAAGGTAGAGAAATGTACTATCTCAAATAATTTGGGTATATAAGTAGAGGACTATATAAACAATAAAAGGGGGCAGGAATGCGCATTACTTGAACCTCATTTTCATCTGAACTGGTCAAAAGAAGTTAGAAAACACACACACATGCACACATTCCCACACGTGTGCATGTGCAAAGAGTTAAATGTAGACCGACATTCAATCCAACAGTAAAATAGAATTAGAAATAGAAAGCTTAACCTAACCTCAGAAAACGAAATTGGAAAAGTCATAAATGAATGCCCTTAATAGTCAAGAAATTCTAAAACAAGATGGTTTTATAAGCAGATGTCATCAGGCATTCAAAAAACTATTAATTTCAATATTACCTAAATTACAAAAATAGGAAGAGAAAGGGTCCTACTAAACTTTTTTTCTGTGGTAAATTGATATGATATACTATGATATTGATAATTTAGTCAGCTTAACAGAGAAGAAAGTACAATTATCCCTAGTGAACATTGATGTAAAAATTGTAAATGAAACATGAGCAGAAAGGCTTTAATAGCCTATTAAAATATAATACATTATGAATTGGTTGCATTTTTAAAGGAATGCTGTGATCAAAATTAGGAAAATTATACATGTAATAGACTTTATTAATATCAAGAACAATAAAAAAGTCACCTGATTATGCTGATAGGGTGCATTAAAGTCTTCTGACAAAATTCACTAGCAAGTTTTGTTAAAAACACTAGAAAGAATAGCAATAATTATACGTTTCCTTACTATGTATAATAGTGTCTATTAAAAACCAAGAGCCAGAATTATATGTAGCATGGATAGCCCTTTCCAAAAAGACCAGTTGGAAAGTAAGGATGTCCATTATCACCAGGAATATTTGATGTAGTACTAAAAATGCTAGCTATAGAAATGAGAAAAAATATATTGTGTGAACAAGAAATAGGTAAAGAAGGAACAAAATCATTGGTTTTTGCCAATATGATGGTTTGCTTTGTGAAATTTGGTGAATCAACTACAAATAATTGAAACAACACCTTTAGCATAGTTGCTTCTCTGATGCCCCTGCCAGTAGAATCAAAATGTATAGCTTCAAGGCATTCTTCAAGTGTCTTGGAAGCATTTGGTGTGGGAGTTCTGACTGTGTTGTCTTCCTCCCATTCCATACTTTGATCCTTTTTGTCCACAAAAAAGGATTCTAGAGATTTATTGCTGTTCTTATTTTGCTTCCTTTTCCTCATGTTGGCCAGTCAAGTAGTTGGTTGGGTTTTTTTTTT
>JAQQSW010008454.1:0-13470 GCA_028646575.1 Pseudocheirus occidentalis
TTGTGGGAGGGGTCTTACAGTGGGATCAATGTTCTGGGCTGGGGGGTAGGGACAAAAAGGGGAGAAAATTTGTAACTCAAAACCTTGTGGAAATGAATGATATAACCAAGAAAATAAATTAAAATTAAAAAAAAAGAACTAGGTCTTCTAGTCCAACCCTCTCAGTAGTCAAGAAAGAAACCTGAGCTATAGGGAACAAAGTCAGAATGACAACAAGGGGGAAGACCCAGGATTGTATTTCTGCTATGATTCTCATTTCACTTAATCACCATTTGGCTCACTTTCCACATTTGTAAAATGGTGATAATAGTAACACCTACTTACTTGTCTTGTTGTGGGCAAGATACAGGGGTGGGCTGGTAAATGTTTAATAGCTTGCTTCTCCAAAAATATGCCTGTCACACTTTTAACTTGAATCTGTACTATTAATATTTTCTTAATTACTTTTTAAAATCTAGAAATAAAAAAAGAAATAAAGCACTCATTTGTGGTATTTTTCAAATGTCCAATGTGCAAATGGTCACATTTTAGTATTTAATATCCAGCCCTCTTGAGATGGTCTGAACTGGCTCTTGCACACCATTTGGCAAGGACCTTGTTTCGTTTTCTTCTCTCTGAAACTCAGAGTCTCCTTTGTGCCAACAGAGCAAGACTCTTTGGTGGAATAGCACCTTTAGACAAACTTTGTAGGGGATGGACCCTCTGTGAATAGAAGAGAGGAAAATAAGTGATGGTGGCTAGCTGAGACCCTATCCAGGGATGCACAGTTATTCCTGAAGTACAGTCCATTTGCTGACCATGGAGAGTATGTTAGGTTATCTTTGAAATTTTAAAAATCTGTGGGCAAGTGAAACATGAGGTAATAAATGAATTCTGGTGTGATGCTGAGAGCCTTGCAACAGACATAAAAGCACAAGTCAATATGAATGGAGAAATATGTTCCATATCAAACAAAGGGGGAAGACTAGAAAGAATAAAGACACCTATTTTTGCAGTCCCAATCTGAGATCTGTGGTTGTTCTCCAAACTAGAATGTGGCAGCTAATCCCTGGAGCTCTGTGAGAGAGATGGATTCAGGCTCTGCTTGAGGTGTCATTAGTAGATGAGGGCATATACCAAGGATAGTCAGAGAATGAATAAAATCAAGGACTGATACTAGAAAAGGCACCAATCTGAGAGATCAAGGTAAGAAAGACTAAAGTTCAGAAGACAACCAAGAATGTAAAAATGTTGGGGGCACCAAATATCCAAACAAGAAGTAAAAGAAAGGGATGGTGGCAAGGTCCCTTGGGCAAATGAGCCATTGTTCAAAGAGAACAGAAAGAAGACAGGGCATGTCAGTGCCTATTTTGTCACCATCTTTTCTCTCAAGAAGAATGTTCTTTAGTGGGGAGAAAAAACAAGGATGTTTAAGAAGTCAATTAAGCGAAGTTGAGCTTAGGACGTATGAAGACAGCAGCTAACCTCTTCAATGTGAGGTCAAGTCTGCAGGATCTTAGAACCTGGACTGTATAAACACCTCCTCTCAGGTTGAATCTGGATATCTGCTCTCTTATTAGCTAAGCGTACACCATAGGCCAACAGAAGCTTGATTGTTGACTGACTGTGACTGTTAGAGTCAGGAGCAGATTCCAAGGTAACAAATCTGGAGACATTTCCTCAATAACCTCTTGGTTGTCAAACTAAGAAAAGCTAAAAGAAAACCAATCCTACTTGCCTGCAAGGACTATTCGTTTCTTGGCTGGACATTCCCTCCCCTTGTTATCTACTAATGATGATAAAAGTATGGTAAATGATCTGGTACCTCTGAGAGCTGTAAGACCATCTCTCAGGGCAATGTGTCCTTGGGGACTCAGCACGACTGCCCTCCTGGCTTGTGTCCTTTTCCTGGCTTTCTTGTCTCGATGGATCCAAGACTCAAAGGGGGAAGCTTCCACCAGGTCCCACTCCTCTTCCCTTTATTGGCAACATCCTGCAGTTAGATGTGAAGAACATCCCTGCATTATTCTTATAGGCAAAGATTTTGGGTTTTGCATCCTAACTGCTTGGGATGTGAGGGGGGGGTATGGAGAGACACAAAGGCTTCAAATGAACCATGGAATCAGGAGTCATAGTGATTTAGAGTCCTAGGCCACGGATGGTGTCACTTAAATGCTCTCTGAGTGATATCTCCATAAGCAATGATGTCGGACATTCATTGGTTGTTTTGTGAAAACTTTGGTAGCAGAAGAAATCCAAAAAGAGGGCCACATTTTTACTTGCATCATACTGGGTTCTGGGGAGACAAAGAGAAAAACAAACCAATCATTTAATGAAAACTTCATTACCTACTATGTCCCAGTCACTGTGCCATGCACAGGAGAGAAACATAAAGCCAATGAAACAATCAAGCTTTGCAAGCAGCTAGTTCCTGTACTCCAGGAGCTTACATTCTACTAGAGGGATAAAACAAAGTCACAGATAAGTTAGAAGAAAATCAGAAGACAGAGAAAGCAATTGTAATCTGGAGACCCCAAAAATTTCATGTAGAAGAGAACCCCTGAGCTGGACCTTTAAGAGAGTAACAGATTCTGACTGGATAAGAGGGTTGAATCAATTCTTGGCATGGGAGGCAGTTTGGGCAAAGGCAAGGGCCTTGGAGACAATATAGCAAGTAGGGGAGTTTGGCAAGAATGTAAAGTTTGGGATTAGGGATAATACTAAATATGTCTGGAGAGTTAAGCGGAAGCCAACTTTGGAGGCATTGAAGTGACATGGTATGGAGGACATAGGAGCCCCTGCAGACTTTGGAGTAGAGGAATGAGATTGTCAGAACCGTGCCATGGGAATTTCAAGTTGTTAGTTGTGTGGATTATTTGCTGTAAAGGAGAAATGCTAGAAGCAGAAGATTGAACTTAAGGCTATTTGAAGAATTGATAAAAATATCATTTAATAAGTACCTACTATGTGTTCAGTAGCGGGGAGATAATACAGAACAAGAGATTTAAGCTACATATTTGTTGGAAAGGCCTTGTGCTCTTTAGGTAAATGAATAAAACTGAGGGCAATGAAGCATATTTAATGTCAATTCCATTGATAAAACCTTATCTTTTCTGATACTCAACCATTTAATAGGATCTAGGACTTGGGCATATTTTTGTTGGGTATTATCCTATAAGTGTTGTTTTCCCTTGGAATTTTACATTGACTTGATTAAGAAACATTTTCAAGTGTTTCACAAAAGCTAAGTCTTGGCAACCTAGACAATGATTCAGGAAACTTTTTATGTGAAGTACCAGATAATAAATATTTTAGGCTTTGCAGGCCAAAAAGCAACAAAGTCCAGGGACTTTTCTTTCTTAATCTCTAGTAGCTGTGCCTTAAGTACCTACAGAAGCAATTGCCAAGAGGTTCCTTCCAGGGTTGATTTTGGGGGAGGCTGGGATAGAAGTAGGAACAGTGGTCTGAAGGGCTGGGCTGCCACTCCTAGGAAACTTGGGCTTATCTGCTTGCTCAGAGTAGTTGTTTAGTAATTATTATTGGTAGTGGTGAGAAAGGTGGATGCCTTCTCCATAGTGATCATTCCTCTAATTGACCTGGATTGGAAGCAGAGCCAGTGATTTAGGTGCAGTAGTCATTGTCATGAATGGGTTCATCACAGAGGCTCTTGAGTAGTAGTTCTGGATAATCTCCATCAGTTTTCAAGGGCATTTGGTGATTTTTTAAAGTTGTCTGTCACATTCCGTCTTCTTTGTCTCTTAAAGTGACTTACTGTGTTAGCTAGTTTGGCTGCTTATGTCACTAGTCTATGAGAATAATCTAAGCAAGAGGGGATGAGGATTTTAATTGAGTCAGGGGACAAGGAAGGAGGCAAGATAGAATAGATATGGGAAATATGAAGATAGAATCTATCAGAGTGAATCATAATCAATTGGATACGTGTTGTAAGTAAGAATGAAAAGTCAGCTATAAATCTGGGGCTGTCAGGGTGAATGGAAGTGCCTTCTAGATATGTCTACCTCTTGGATACCCTCAAGAGAAGTGGGTAAGTTTGGAGGAAGGGATAATGTTGGGGGAAAGCAAATTAATTGCATTATGTACCAATCATATTTGCAGTGCGAACAGGACATCCAGGTTGAGAAATCACTTCAAAATATTTGATCATGTGAGCCCGGAGTTCAAAGGAAATAAAGTCTTGTCATATAGATGCGGGAATATTCTGTTTAAGATCACTGTTAAATCATGGGTGCTGGGATCACCTAGTTAGAGAGTGTAATGGCAGGTCAGGAGATCTCCAAGGGAGTGGAAAGAATAAATGACCTAGAACAGAGCCTGTGTGGGCAGAAGATGTATGATGATCCAGCAGTGGGGACTGAGAAGAAGCAGCTAGACATGTAGTAGGAGAAGCAGAAGAGACCAGTATCATGGAAATCAAGAAGCTGAAAGTCTCCAGACCTTTCTTGTTTCTCCAAACTCCTCCTTCCTCCTCCATCTGTTTTTTGGGAATTTTAACAATGTTTTCTTATTTATTATATCTTATATGATATTATAATATTATGCATATTATATAATACATGTAATATATTATGATATTTATCTTATGGAGACATTAGCCTCAAATCTTTCCACCTACAAATTTCAAAAGGAGGAAAAAATGTCTGTAAAATAAAGACCAATGAGACTCATGTTAATTTTTGTGAAATTTTGCTAACAGGTCAATGACGAGATGTTTTGTTGTTGTTTATATATTTTTTTTTTTTTGCTTTTTGGAGGGAGCAATTTAGGTCAATTGGGGTTAAGTGCCTTGCCCAAGTTTACATGGCTAGTAAGTGTTAAGTGTCTGAGGCTGGCAATAAAACTCAGGTACTCGTGAGTCCAGGGCTGGTGCTCTGTTTGAGATGTTTTGACAGATATTGGGGAAGGGACAAAATGATTACAAATAACCACCTCATTTCCCTCAAGAAAAGACAAGGGCAATACCACTTAAACTGTGCAACTATTTGGATTATGGAATATGGAAGTTTCTTTTGCAGTTGAATAAAAGGCAAAAGCAATGTTTGCTCCTGGAGCCTTACTTTGAATTAAAAAACAAATCTCGATTGCAGATGTGTTCAGGGATGGAGATCTCACTTCCTCATTTTTTTTTTTACTTTTAAAATCATGGGAGGTATATAAAGTTGTTTCATATTTGTTGTCATTCAACTGATTTTACTTCAGTGTAAGTTTCCTATAAGCACTGTTTTCCCTTGGAATTTTACCTTGAATTAATTAAGAAACATTTTCAAGTGTTCCACAAAAGCTAAATCTTGGTAACCTAGACAAAGACTCTTGAAATTTTTTCTGTGAAGGACCAGATAATAAATATTTTAGACTTTGCAGACCAAAAGGCAACATCAAGGACATTATGTAGGTATTTATTCAACAAGCAAAAAAATTCCCAAAATTTTTGTAACCCCATGCACAAACACCTTCCCAAAAGAATGCTACTGTCATCAACTTTTAAGGTTTGGATTACACAGTATAGTGAATACTCCATTTATTCCATTATGAATCGAGTCAGACATTCACAACAAATTGCAATATAATATTCATAACAGTACATTTTATTACAGAAAACCACAATATAGTGTTCACAGTAGCTTAACATTTAAAATAACCTCATAATTTTCACCAAAGTAGCCACAGTATTAAGAACAAAGAACAAAAAAATAGTTATTTGGTTTCCCTAAAGAAGTTTCCCTCCTCACTCAGTCATTCAGTCATCTCACAATTCAATGATCAATCTTCCACTCATGAGGCAATCATAGATTAACTTAATCAGTCACTTATCTAACAGTCGCTAAATACAATCATTACAAAATTACACAAACCTTCCACCTCTCAGTGCTTAGTAAACTTTAGTTTCATTTGGATTTGTATATCTGAGGAGAGCCCTTTTCTTCATCTTGACTCGGGGTGGCCTCTCAGATTCCCTGGATCCCCTTCCATCGTCCCAGCTCCTACATGAATCCACCAAACAGTCACCTGTATTCAGAGGCAGACAGCTCCCCAGTTCTTGTCCAGTTCTCCAAGCCTTTCTTGCTACACGCTGAAGTTCACAGGGTCTAGCATATCTCAAAGCCTTCACAACCTCCATTGCTGGGAACTCAAAGATTAACCAAGCCACAGACAAACAAAGGCTTATCCCAGTCATGCTTTTTCAGTCCTTCAGCAGTTCAGCTGACCCCAGGATCCGGAAGCAACTTCAGCGTTCACCAGATTTTGGTCTCAAGAGGACTCCAACTCACTTCTCACTCCAGGAGCCAAGCTTCCAGATGCTGTGAAAATTCTTCTCCCTCTACCAGGAGCTACCAGGAAGAAAATTATTAATTCTGTCTCTCTGTCTCTGGAGCTCTTCTTACACACACACACACACACACACACACACACACACACACACACACACACATTAGCTTCCTGTCTCAGCCAATCCCTTCCTGTTATGTCAGCAACAGGAGACAGAGTTCACACTTTCTGTTTCTTTCAAGAGATACTTAGTCCTAAGTTACTAAGGGATAAGTACCTGCTCAATTAATTACTGTTACAATTTTGTAGATGAAATTCAAAATATAATAATGCTACTTGAGTACAATTTTTTTGTGATAGCAGAGAGATGCACAAAAAAGGACATAGGCAAACAGATCTGTCTTGTTCCTTTGACATCAAATTGAAAATAACCCTCAAACCCACCCATTTGTACATAACAGGAACTCAGTTTCCTATACTACTTCCATATCAATTCTTTGCATTTTTTCCCCCATGCCCTGCACTTATTCCATCAACCCCCACCTACCCTAGCAGACTAGGTCTCCAAGACTTGGCTACCTTTTATTCACATTTTTCTAGCTATAGGCTTTAGGATTTAGAGTGAGTTTGTCTAGTACTAACAGTTCATGAGTCCCTACTTGTTCACTTGTCAAATGATAATCAGTTAATATCAATAGTCAGCCAGACTTTATTTGCTTTTGCTTATTTATTTGCTTTTATTTATTTATTTTTTACTTATTTGCTTATGTGAAACATCCCCTTCAGAAACTTGTGGCATATTTTCCTGCAAGCACAGAGGGAAATGGACTTGTGAATACACAACTGGCAAAAGTGAAACTCACATCCTTGAAAGATCTTCTTATGTAGCCTTTGGTATTTTCTCCTCAAGTGTTATGCAGTTTTTCTGTTGCATCCTTGTAGAGCCTTGAAGCTGATTTTGTCATGTCATGTTCTCAAGTCATGAGGTAGACACTGCCATCAGTTATTCCTGCCAGGACACTTATTTGAAGTCCCACTATCTTTTATAACCTTAGAAGTTAAAAAGGTCCTCTTCTGACTAAGGGTGTCAGGGAATGAAACTAACTTGGGCTTGGGCAAGACCAGGGGTTTATCTTCTTCCACATCCTGACTCCAAGGAAATACTTCTTAAGGGCTTGGAAGAAAGCTTTTCATCATTAAACTGGAAGGTGATAAAATCTCCAGGTTCTTACTTGGCTGCAAATTTTATACAAAATGTACCTGGTTTTACAGTAAAATGATTGAAAGAAATGGAAGCATTGGGTGTTGACAGATTTTTAAAAATCTTTTTCATTTTTACTTCTGAGGAAAGTTTTGTAGTGCAGTGGATGGAGCACACTGGTCCCAGTGTCAGAAGGCCTCTGTGCTTTGCTACTTTAGGGACTTTGGATCCATGCCTTCACATCCCTGGACCCTGGTTTCTTCTTCTGAAATAAGATGGTTTCCAAGGCCCTTCTCTCTTTAGATCTATGTGCCTATAGTTCAGGTTACCCATCCCTCTACTGTCTTCCCTGTCTTTTTGCTAACAATTAATACTAGGGTTCCTCCACACCAATTTTTCCTTCTTTGAAGGGACATCATTTTGAGTATTCAAGTCTGTTTTTCAGTAGGTTTCATAATGTTAATGTCTTCACAAGGGGAAAAGCATTGCTGATTCATTATTGAACTATTTCCCCCTTGATGATGCACCATTCCATAAGCATCACCTTACCCATTCTCCTGCGTCTTTTCTGCAGGGCCAACCATTTTAAATTTGGGGGGCCTAGATGTGAGCCTAATTTTTCTGTTTAAAGGATCACATAGTCATGGGGGTCTCCTTTCTATCATATTCCTCTGCAGCCATGCACATGTCCTCTAATATGGGAATCTAGTCTTATGGACTAATCTTTTGACCATGGATCTCAGGAAGCCCTTTATTGATCTTTCGACCTTTGAACAAATAAACTTTATCCATTTTGGCCTCCCCCAATTTATGCCCTGGTACTAGAGAGAGTGACAAGAGTGCCTGAATTATTTCTTTAGCACCCCTGCTATTCCCTTCTCTTCAGTCATAGATAATTTGGACTTCATAGCAAACTTTCAAAAAACATACTAGCAGTTATAACACATTCTTCCCCTATTTGTTAAGTTGGCTTCCTTATTCTGAGGTGCTAGAGTCAAAGTGAAGTCCTTTTCTACCTAAAGGTTTTGTGGGTACAAGACCTAAAACTTCAGGGTGCTTTGATTCCCTGGCCTTCATTCTATGTAACATCTGCCTTCCTCTTATCTCTGTTTTGACTCCAGTTTTCTGACCCCCTCCTCTCCAATTCTTGTTTTTAATATGTCTTTGCTCCCAAATAACACATGGAATGGTAATGTCTGATATGCTAGGGTGGCCATTATACAAAGAGCACATATTTCTGCTCCACTCACTCCACCACAATTTCTTCGGTCAACATTTTGAGTAATTTTCTCGTGCATTAACATCATATATAAAAATATTAAAAATTCTCTCCTCTCTCTTCTTTCCCCCCTCTTATCAGTGATCCAAGCCATAAAAACAGTTTTGCTAATGTACTTTGAAATTTCCAACCATCAATCTTATTCATACATTTGGATCTACTTTGAATTCTCTTCTTCCCTCAAAATCTTCCCAGAGGAGTCTTCCTTCAAGGTTTTTGCTCCTTTGATAGATATTCCATTTGATTTTTCAATCAATTAATAAAAGCATTAATTAGTACCTAGTGCTTGCCAGGGGCTATTCAAGATGGATTGATGATGGTACACACACAAATGAAATAGTCTTTGCCCCCTTTGATTATTTTGCTGTTTGAAAGTGACAAAAACACTTGTAAAATATACATATAGAAAACATTAAGCTAGCAGGCTCCAGAGACAAAGAACTTAACCAGGGAAAAGTCCATGTCAAAGCCCTGTTTCCTAGTGTTTCTTTTGTGCTAAAAGGGGAACTTTAGAGATAATACCCGAGAAAACCTGAAACCAAGAACTGTTTTGTGATCATTAGACAAATGTACATTGCCAGACTATTTCTTAACTTGTAGAAATGAAGGCTTGGTAAGTTGCTCATTAACGATCCTATACAACAGTGAGGTCCTTGATAAAAGAGTTGCTCTAAGAAAAGAACTCAGATTCTAGTGGAAGAATGACTATATTGCTTTACTGACACCTGGAGCTTAACAGAGCTGGTTGATAAAAGAAAGACTATAAATCTCATGGAGTTACATTTTTAGCTGAAAGACAGGAAACTGTCAAACTTCAAACATGGGTGAACTGAAGAAGCTTCTGTAGCTACCCAGGTAAGAATATGAGGCCTTTCTGAAGGACTTTCTTCACTAGCACTGCCTTGGGTCAGCCCTGAATTGAAGTGGCCCAGTAAAAGAATGCATCCAAACCTAATCCAGCAGATATATATCTGAGCTGCCGAGGAAGAGAACTCTGACTTAACAATGGGCTAGTCTTATACAGCAATGGTCCAGTAAAGTTTTCTCCGAGCAACTCAGCTTATCAGTAGATCCATCCACCAACTCAACCCATTTGTGAACCAGTGTGAGGGCAGACCCCAGACAGTTTCAGAGCTGTGAGTTGTCCTAAGCACATATATCCCTACATAAATGCCTCACTGCAATGGTAAAATAATTTTGTGCTCACTTTCCTCATAGAAGTCAGAGAGCTTCAGCAGTCACCACTTTGAGGATCCAAACTTCTTGTGTGGATTCAAATTGTGTAAGTAAGACAATGGAACCATGAGATAATTTGCAAAGTAAGCAGAAAAAACATGTGTAGAAAATAAAGGAGAAGTAATATTTGAAAGGAAAGGCATTACCAACTGGGGGAGGGGTCAGTAAAGCCCTTGTGTAGAAAGTAGCATTTGAAGGGCTGCTAGGTGGTGCAGTGAATAGAGCTCTGGCCCTGGGGTCAGGAGGACCTGAGTTCAATTCCGGCCTCAGACTCCTGACATTACCTAGCCGTGTGACCTTGGGTAAGTCACTTAAACCCAACTGCACTGTCTTCCCTCCTCCAAAAAAAAAACAAAAACAAAAAAAAGGAAAATATCATTTGAGTGGAACTTTGTGAAAGTTAGAAATTCTAAGAGTCAGAGACATGGAAGAAGTGTATCCTGGCATGGAGATTACAAAAGCCTTAAAAAGCAAGGTGATTGCAGATAGCATTGTGTGAGAAACATCGAGAAGGCCAATTTGTCTGAAACATGAAACAAATGAAGATGATTAATGACACTAGAACAGTTTTTCCAGCCAGATTGTGAAAGACTTGAAATGCCAAAGCAGTTTACTTTTGATTCCAGAGGTAGTAGAGAGGGTGGCTAGGTGGCACAGTGAATAAAGCACCAGGGGCCCTGGAATCAGCAGGACCCGAGTTCAAATCCGGCCTTGGACACTTAACACAAAAACTAGCTGTGTGACCTTGGGCAAGTCACTTAACCCCAACTGCCCTTTCAAGTCACCAAAGGAGTGAAACAAGGCTGTGTGCTTGCTCCCATGATTTTTAACCTGATATTTTCAACCATGTTGTCAAATGCTTTCAGTGAGGATGAAAATGGCATCAGTGTCAGCTACAGCACTGATGGTAAATTCTTCAACTTGAAAAGGCTACAATCCAAGACCAAAGTGGACATTGGTGCATGATTTTCTTTTTGCAGATGATTGTACACTCAATACAGTCCATGAATCTGAAATGTAAGAAAGTACAAATCAATTTTCTGCTGCTTGCGCTAATTTTTGTTTAACATTGAACACCAAGAAAACACAAGTGTTCCATTAGCGACCACCACACCACCCATATGTGGAACCATTGGTTACTGCAAATAGAGAAGTTTTGAATGCTGTGGCTGAATTAACTTACCTTGGTAGTGTACTTTCCAGGGATGTACACATTATAATGTAGTTGAAGCACACATTGCCACAGTTTGTTCAGTGTTTGGGAGGCTCTGAAGGAAAGCATGGGAGAGAAGAGGAATTAGGCTGATTGTTAATCTGAAGGTCTACAGAGTCATTGTATTCACTTCATTGTTGTGTGACTGTGAAACCTGGATAGTCTATCAGTGCCATGCCAGGAAACTGAATTGCTTTTATTTGAATTGTTTTAGAAAGATTCTGAAGGTCACCTGGCAGGATAAGGTACCAGACACTGAGATCCTTACCCTAACTAAACTGCCAAGCATTCAAACTCTGCTTCAGATAGCACAACTCTGATGGGCTAGTTATATTGTTTGAATGCAAAACATGTTTGCCAAAAAGACTGTCTTATGGAGACGTCCAAGCATTCATATAGTCGTCAGAAGAAGTGATACAAGGACACTTTCAAGGTCTCTCTCAAGAACTTCAGAATTTATTGTATGACATAGGAGAAACTGGAACAGGACCACTCAGCATGGCATGCCCACATCAGAGAAGTTGTTGTGCTCTATGAGCAAAGCAGAATTGAAACAGCTCAAAGGAAACACAGGATAAACAAATTTAGAATATCCACCCCAAATGTTCACATTTCCTATTTGTGCTCAACCTGTTGTACAGCATTCCAAGCTCATGTTGGTCTGAACAGTCATGGTTGGACACACTGGAACTTTATTCTAGCATAGTGGTGCTATCTTTTCCTCTTTGAGAATCAAGGACAACAACCAACCAACCAACAGAGATAAATAAGTTAGGTTTTCCCAAAATGTAGGAAACAGCGTCCTATTTGTCTGGCATTCAAGACCCTCAAAAGCTGGCATCAACTTAACTCTTCATCTTGATCCATATACTGCTCCCTTTCATGTGCTTTATGATGAAGTTACACTGGATCCTTCTCCATCCCATGTCAAACCTTCTGATTCTTTGACATTGTGGCTTTGTTTCCCCTGTACCTTATTTCTTTAGAGTCTTTCAGATCTTCTTGTTACCTATTGAATTTCTATCCATCTATTAAAGTCAAACTTGAATGCCTCTACTTTATGAAGCCCATTTTGTTCCCTGTAATCAGCAATGACCTTATACTTCAGGATTTCCCGTAGAATTTCATATGCATCTTTCTAAGGCACCAGTTATTTATTATTTATTTAAGAGACATCTGTTTTTATTTATCTTAATCTCCTTCTAGAATATGAATGCCACGTGGGCAGGGGTTGTGTCTTTTAAAAATTTTGCATCTCTCTGAGCACCTAATATTTTGTTCTGCCATTGATTAAATACTTTATGAATATTTGCCAAATTGACCTAAATGAATTAATAATTGATTAGCACAGTTATTTCATTGAGCTTATAGTCAGAAAGCTCATTATATAGCATTCTCTCTGACTCCGCTGCCCTCAACCACACACAAAATCCTAAGGGCATGCCCTACCCTCTTTTGGAAGACTTTCCACACTGGTAAGAGCTTCCAGATGCCTTTTTATGTATTTTTTAAAATTTTTTTAAATTTTTTTTCTTGTTTACATCATTCATTTTCATGACATTTTTGAATTACAAATTTTCTCCCCGTTTTTCCCCTGCCGTAACCCTAAAACAGCAATCCAATTGTAAAGCCCTTCCCCTGCTCTGCTCTCTCACTTTCTGGTAGGCCAGGGAGGGTCTCCCTATCACAGCTGCTGTATATCTTAATTCCTAGTTGCAGGTATTGCAGAACTTTAAATTCTAGCTTCTTTCGATTCCCCCCTTGTCACCCACCCTCACTGGAAGGACACTCAGTTCAATACAGGCTATGGATGTGTGATTATATAGGACATCTTCATAGTTGACATATTGTGACAGTGATCATCTGTCTCTCCTTCCTATCCCTCCCCGCCCCTGTTCTGTTCTCTACCCTGTCCCTGTCCCTTTACTGAAGTATGTGCTTCCAGCATCACTCGCCCAAACTCTGCCCTCCCCTCTGTACTCCCCCCTCTCATCCCCATTCCCCCTACTCTCCTGTGTGGCATGATGCCCAGTTTAGTGTTTATGCCATTTCTTCCCTAAGCCAAATTCAATGAGAGTAATTGAAAGTAAAGTTGTAAGAGTTACCCCTTGCCTCTTCTATATGGGATGATTAACCCCATTTTGTCTCTCCCTGTCTCCTCTCAACCTAGTCCTCTCCCACCTCAGAATTTATTATTGTTTTTCCATATTGGAATGTAAATAATTCAAATTTGACAAGTTCCTTATGATTTCTTTTCCATGTTTACCTTCTCATGCT
>JAQQSW010008455.1:0-13469 GCA_028646575.1 Pseudocheirus occidentalis
AATGATAGTGATGAGGTGTAGGCTCTGGGACTCCCCCCCCTCCTTTTTGAGTATGTATCAGTACTGGAGTCTGACCTCATCTGACTCCTCCTGAAGACCCTCCCCAGTGTCCTCCTCTGGACCACCCCTAGATTTCTCCCACAACCTTTCTGTATATAGAATCCCATCTTCCCTCCACATGGTGTGAGAGCACCATAGACTAGCTTAGCATAGACTGGCTCCTTAAGAGTCTACCCCACATGGCGAACTTGAACTTTCAATAAACTTTACTTTTTTTTTGGCTGGGAAGACTTGAGTGGAATTCTTTCTGCAGGACCCGGCATGTTGGTATTTTGGGGTCTCAGGCAGCCCTAGCCCTCTTTGGGCACCCTCTTCAATAGAGCTGAGGCAAGCGTCCATAAAGGTGCATTGTTTCTAATGCTTATTTCAACATAGGGGTAGTTACACACTTGCTAGTATTCCTATTACATAATGAAGCTAGCACCCCTCAGGCTACCTCTGAAGAACTCTAGTCCTGAAAATCATTAACGACATATTTTTAAAGAGTCAACTTTAGAAGTGTTTTTCCATCTTTCATGCCCTAGACATCAGAATCATAGAATGTCCAAATTGAAAAGTACCTCAGAACATAAAATGTGAGAGCTGAGACAGACTTTAAAACACAGAATATTAGACTTAAGAGGGACCTTAGAATATAGGATGTGAGAGCTGTAGACCTTGGAAGACAGAATGTTAGAGATGCAAGACCTAAAACATAGAATATGAAAACTGAGGTGGACTTTAGAACACAGAATATTAGGTTTAAGAGGGACCTTGGAACATAGAATATGAGAGAGGAACATTAGAATGCAGAATGTGAGAGCTTCATTGGACCTTAGAATATAGAATGTGAAAGGTGGGGGACCTAGAACACAGAATGTGAGAGCTGGGAGGGACTTTAGAACACAGAATGTGAGTGCCCAGCCTTTATGAGTGCGCCCAGTGGGCCCAGCCTGATGCAATCTTCCACCCAGACTTTGAAACATGCACAGGTATTCTCTTCATATTTCCATTCTGCACACCCTTGATTGGCTCCTGAACTGGAACTGGATGTGTATACAGAAGAGACTCCCACCGGAATATTTCAGCCTCTCTCCTACCTGACTGCTTTCAAATGAGGAAGGCAAATTGTGGGTTGAGACCAATAGAAGCCTCCATTGTGGTTGTGTCTGCCCTTACAGCCAAGAGGTCCACACTGGAGTTGGCCATGGGTGGGACTCCTGGGGAAGGTTAGCCTCCTTCACCCAGGCAGCAGGGGACTGGTGTTAAGATTCTGGGTTTTGGGAGCAGCTGTGTCCAGTGGCCATGCTGAATTTAGAATTCACACGATGTGAGCAAGTGCTGTATTTAAAGTGCATTAAGTTTGAATCCACCCTCCATAGAGACTAAAGTGACATCAAGGAGAGTGTGCTCCAGGCTCAGGAGGTACTGCATTTCTGTTCTTGCTAGATCTTCTCAGTCAAGATCCCTTTATAAAAACTCATCGATGTGAATTAGTTATATTGGGTTATAAAAGCTCTGTTGGCAGTATAGGGGAGATATTAATTATAACTGATGACGGATATTGGGGAGAACACATTGAATTGGGAATTTGAGCCAACAGCTTTAGAAAAGACCCTCCCAACCCTTTAGGAGTATCCCCTGGCAATCAGAGGGGTAGATGATGTCAGCTTCATGCTAGGAACCAAACTTGCCAGTGTGAATGGGAGTTGGGATAAGGACTACCAGAGTTTATAAAGGTTAGACAAAGAAAGGGGAAAAAAAACAGTCCCCATCCTCAGCAAGCTCACATTCTTTTTTTTTTTCCTCCTGAGGGGGCAATTGGGGTTAAGTGACTTGCCCAAGGTCATACAGCTAGTGTGTTAAGTGTCTGGGGTGGGATTTGAACTCAGGTCCTCTTGACTCCAGGGCTGGGCTCTATTCACTGCACCACCTCACTGCCCCAAGGGACCTCACATTCTAGTGGAGAACTTGTTGATCAGTCTTGTCCTCCAGATCCCATGGATTACAGGGTGCCAATACTGTCCATAGGGTTTTCTTGGAAGAGATACCGGGGTGGTTTGCCATTGCCTTCTCCAGCTCATTTGACAGATGGGGAAACCAAGGCAAACAGGGTTAAGTGACTTGTCCAGGGTCACACAGCTAGTAAGTGTCTGAGGCTGGGTTTGCACTTAGGTCTTCCAGACTCTGAGCCCAGCGCTCTATCAACTGAGCTATCCTATGCCTCCTAAATGGGAAAGACAACAATGTAAATAAATACAAGACACAGAGAGAATATGGGGCAGCTAGATGGCCCAGTGGATAGAGCACTGGCTCTGGAGTCAGGAGGACCTGAGTTGAAATCCGACCTTAGACACTTGACACTTACTAGCTATGTGACCCTGGGCAAGTCACTTAACCCCAATTGCCTCACCAAAAAACAAAAGAATACACGAAAATAATTTTAGAGAGAAGGCATGGAGGTGGGTGGGAAAGGCCTCCTACAGAATGTATAGGATATAAGATTTAAATTGAGGAAAGTCAGGAAAAATAAGAGGCAGAAATGAGGAGGCCTCATTGTGGAAGAACAAGCCTGACTAGAGAGTAGAGTGCGTGTCTGTGTGTCTGTGTATTGTGTGTGTGACTACATGTGTGTGTGGAGGGGGTATAAAACATAAAAGGAGGAGAAATAGAAATAAGCCAGAGGTTACTATTGTTTTGATTTGTTTTTTTACCTTGGAATTCAGTCTATTTCCCTTTCATACTAATTATATTTTGTCAACACGACTTTACATTGCACAAGGAAATTTCACACGATGATGGGGCAGAAGCCAGACCAGAGTTCCAGAGGTGCCTCCGAACAGAACCCGGAGCTGGGAAGCCTGAAAATCCGCTGCTGCCCACGGCAAGGGAGAAGCATTTGGTCAGAGAAGGTCGGCACTGCCCTCTGTGAGCAGTCACACTTCTGGGCGGCTGAGGGCTGAGGTTGTATCTACACCAGAAATCTGGGTGATGGTGGCCAAACTCAGGGAACGATCCCATTTCTAAGTATTCAAATAATCAGTACTATACAGATATGGGCAAATAAAGGCCGTGTGGCGAGCTTAGGGTGAAGGAGAGATAGGGTGGAATCCCGTCTTCACCACTTCTTAGTGCTGTGATGGGGGCTCCAACAAGTCTTTATTAAATGCTCCAAAAATGGCGGACCTTGTCCTCAGGGAGCTTTTATTCTATCAGCCCAAAACACATTAAAAAAACCAAATGCAAGATTATTTGGGGACAGGGAGTGAGTGAGTGAGGCACTAGCAGATGGGGGTGGGACTCAGAAAAGGTAGTAAAGCTTCAGCTGAGCTCTGGAATAAACTAGAGACTTTAAGAAGAGGAGAGGAGGGGATCCATTCCAAGCACAGACAGGCCTGTGTAATGGTGCATAGAGAGAGAAAGGAACTCCTCTGTGAAGAATAGGAAGAAGGCAAGTTTAGCAAGACTCTTGCCCTCCCCAAGACTCAGTTTCCTGACCTGTAAAAGGGGGAAGGGTTGGACTAGGTGGCTTTTGAGGTCCCTTCCAACTGGAGCCCTGTCATTCTATATGTCATTTTATCTCACTGGGACTCAGTTTCCTCATCTGAAAAATGAAAGAGTTGGCTCAGATGGCCCCCAGGGGCCCTTCCAGCTTTTTCTATTATCCTGTGACCTATGGTGCTAGATAGCCTTGCGGGTCTAGATGCATGAACTTATGGTCCCATATAAGACAGGAGCTAATGTAACTAAATGGACATGTGACTACAAAAATAAACCCCCACCAAAAAGAGTTGTTTTGGGGATTGGGGGATTTTTCTGTATTTTTTTCCGTTGTTTTTTTTTTTCCAGCCCTCTCCACAGTAAGGAATGCTTTTAAAGTTCTACTGATAAATTGGTCCAGGGTTGGACATTTTTTTCTTTCCATTTCAGACATTTGCTGAGCACATTTCCATCCAGAAGGGAAGAAATCCCTCTTTGTTAACGAGCCCTGTGGATGTAGTAGCTCCCTGTGGGAAGCACAAACTGCTCCCGGGGGGCATTCTTTTGTGGGGACAACTTGACAGAGCCTTCCCTTGTCTCATCATTCTCATAATAACTCTCAAGTCTATGGACCTAACAAGAGCCTTACATAAAGTTTGCCCTTCTTTGAGCCCATTGGAATGTTCCCCTTGGAATAGAAATTAAAGGCCATCTGCTCCACTCTTTCCACTGGAGAAACAGAGGCCCAGAGAAAGCAAGGGATTTGGCCAAGGTCACAGAGGAAGTGAAGGAAAGGTCTGGGACTAGAAGCCAAGGCCTCTAATACAGGGCTCCTTTCTCTCCTTAACACACGACAACTTCCTACTATGAGAATTTTCTGTTAAGAATCACAGCCCTGTTTGTCTGAAACAAGATGGTGCCCGGCCCTAGCGAGACCCACCCCACTACCCGACAGGTGAATTCCTAGGAAATGTCCAAAGCTCCTGCACTTTCCCTGGAAAGAGGTGCAATGTCACAGGTGTGGACCATCCACCATGGAAACAGATCAAAGCCCTTTCTCACACTCTGAGATTTTGGTCTATGTTTTCATTATTGTTCTCACAGTTCCAATATCTCCCCTCACCCAACTAATAATTACTAGATTATTATAAAGATTACTAGAGTATTATATTATATATTATTATTATATGATAGAGTATTACAAAGATTGCTAGATTATTATTATGATAGATTATATGATAGAGCATTACAAAGATTACAGGAGTATTATTGTATTATAGATTATTAGATGATAATTAGATTATTATAAAGACTACTAGATTATACGAAATGTTATAAAGATTACTAATTTAGTACATTATCAGTTATTATTTTTTGCTTTTTGTAGGGCAATTAAGGGTTAAGCAACTTGCCCAAGGTCACATGGCTAGTGTTGAATGTCTGAGGCCAGATTTGAACACAGGTCCTCCTGACTTCAGGGCCAGTGCTCTCTTCACTACACCACCTAGCTGCCCCTAATTGTTATCAGTTGTTATTAATTACTGAGTTATAAAGATGGCTAGACTGTTATATTATAGATTATTATTAATTACTAGATTGTTATGAAGAGAGATCATAAAGTTATGGATAGCTGGTCTTTTGATCTTTCTTAGAAGATCCACAACCTACTTTCCTTGCCACATCCCTGTGCGGCAGTCCCAGAAGGCATTAGCATTCCCATTTACAAAATCTTCTAAGTCTTTTTGCCCATCCTTGCTCAACTAGTATCAGAGGTAGAGCTTGAACCCAGGTCTACTGACTCCAAGTCACTTGAGAATATGCAGATTTCAAAAGGGCAGGGAATCACCTAAATTTTATATTTAATTGCCTAGAACAATACTTCATTCCCATTGTTGTTTGTCTTTCCTGCTCAAAGAGGACCAAACTGGCTGCACAATGTTGGGGTCGATGTACAATGTATCTGAGTAACTGATCACGACAATATCCACTCAGGTCAGGAACAGACCAATGACTATTGGCTATCCCTATAAGCGTAATATGTTGAATGGATGTCTTTTATGCCACTTCTTGTGTGTAAATCATTGTTGGTAGCCTGACCTAGCCTGCTTATAGCCGCCAAGCCGGGTCTTTTGGGTTATTTGCAATTTTGATTCTTCCGAGATTGTTGTATTCTATTATTTATTGCAATATTGTTTTACTTGCTTTACCAGGAATTAGAATGTTATCATTAGGCACATTTGTGTTAGACCCAGGAGAGCTTGATCTTCAGAATCAAGACCATGAATTTGGTACTTCCTGGGTAATCTTGGATATGTCCCTTCACCTCCCTAAGTCTCAGTAAGTTTCCTCATCTGTAAAAGGAAGGAATTGAACCATGACATCAAACATCCTTAAATCTATCTGTGAATGTTTTAGGATCATTTCAAACAGTGTTCAGTTTCCCAACCCAAACTCCTACTCCTCCTCCAATTCCAATCTGGACCAATTTCATTGTTCATCTTGTCCAAGAAACGTTTTATCTTTCAGTTATGTATAAGGCATAATGTTCAGTGGTATGAGAAAGCTGTGTGGTCTAGTAGGAAGGCTGATGGGTTTGAGAGTATGAAGCCTTTGTCTGAGTCCTGGTCCTGATGTGTTCAGTTTTTTGAAAATATACACCAAATACACAAAGCTCAGAAATGAATTTGCTTCAGTTTTATAATGATGAGAAATAAAAACGACCATTTCTCTTAACTCAAACATCCTTTATACTACTTAAGTGAAAGAAAGCCACAGTGTGTTATCTTTCAAGAACATAAAAGTATTGGGAGCCTGTGACACCCCTTAAGATTGTAAGCACTGTTTCTATAAAGTTAATTAAATTTATAATGATTAGGAAAATATCTATGGAGCTCCTTCCTTGTGTTTCTTTTTTTTTTTAAGGAAAATTATCTTTGTTTGCAGAATGTATGATAGTCTACTTAGAAAATTCCACAGAATCTACAAGCACAAAAATAATTGAGATAATTAACAAATTTAGTAAAGTAGCAGGATGCAACTAAAAATCTCCCCCACATTATTGGGTTTTATGTACATGACTAAAAAAAATCAATAGGAAGAAATTCAATGACAAATTCCAATTAACATGACCATATCCATTAAAAGTCAGAAATTAACTTACCAAGACATAGAACTTATATCAATGAAAAGACGAGCCAAAAAACCCAGAAAAAAAGGGAAATCTAAGCAATTATAAGGGATATTCAACATTCTTGGCTCAGTCATGTCAACAAAGTAAAAATGACATGAATCTAAATGACTGCCACTAAAACAGCATTAAAGACTGACTGATTTTTAGTTTGCAGCATTCTCTTTTATACAATTTTGAGTCTTACATTTCCCCCCCTCCCTCCATTCCATCAGCCCCAAAAGGGCATGCAATCTGATATAGGCTATATATGCATGATCATATTAAACTTATTTCCACATTAGCCATGCTGTGAAAGAAGAATCAGAACAAAAGGAATCAGAACCATGAGAAAGAAAAAGCAAAAAACAACAAAAAAGAGAAAATAGTCTGCTTTGATGGACATTCAGACTCCGTAGTTCTTTCTCTGGATGTGAATAGCATTTTCCATCATGAGTCTTTCAGAATTGTCTTAGATTATTGCATTGCTCAGAAGAGTTAAGTCTAACAAAGTCGTTCATTGCTACAATGTTGCTCTCACTGGATACAATGTTCTCCTGGTTCTGCTCACTTGATTCTGCATCAGTTGGTGTAAGTCATTCACAGCTGATCATTGTTACAATGTTGCTGTTACTGTATACAATGTTCTCCTGGTTCTTCTGCTCACCTCACTCCGCATCAGATTGTGTCAGCCTTTCCAGGTTTTTCTGAAGTCTTCCTCCTTATTTCTTATGGAACAATAGTATTCCATTATATTCATATACCACAACTTGTTCAACCATTCCCCAGTTAATGGGCATCCCCTCATTTTCCAATTCTTTGCCACCTTCCTTATATTTCTTGATACAAAAATTTGCCTGCAAAGGAAGAAAGGAAGACAGAAAAGAGGAAGGAAGGAATGAAAGAAGGACAGAACCAAATGTTTATGAAGTGCTAGTCACTTTACAAATATTATCTGGTCCTCACGCCAACACTGAGAGGAAGATGCTATAACTATCCCCATTTTACAGCTGCAGGAATTCAGACAAAGAGATTAAATATATCTCCCAAGGTCATATAACTTGTAAGTGTCTGAAGTAAAATTTGAACTCAGATCTTGCTGGCTCTGCATCCAGTGCTCTGTGCTCTATGGCGCCACCTAGCTGTCACATGAAATGAGCCCAAACCACAAAAGTTGTGTTTTGTCCTAGCATTGTTGATTGAGCTCTATTCCTCTAAAGTCCAATACAATTCTCCATTGTACCATTTTTCCTTTTTAAAATCCATTAATTTCACTGAAATTTTCTCTCGATGTGGCATTGTCAACAGTAGGGTTTGCACTGTGATGCAGCCTACCAAAGGTCAGCTTCAGAAACAGAAGAGGCCAGTATCATGGGATTGAATAATTCCTGTCAGGGAGTAAGATGTAAAAGGACTGGAAAGAGAGAGGGCTTTGAACGCCAAACAACATTTTGTATTTGCTCTTGGAGGCAATAGGGAGTCACTGGAGTTCACCGAATACATGGTAGAACCTGCATTTTTGGACAATCACTACAGTGGCTGAATGGAGGATGGATTGGAATGGGGAGAAAATGTTGGCAAGAGAAGAGAAGAGAAATTTTCCCGAAAACATTAGATGTTTTAAATAAGCAAAAATAGGCTCTAAAGAAAAATCTATTATCTCAGACACCAGTAGGATTGCTTTAATCACACAAGGCAGTGGAGAGATACTTGAAGCCAGCAGATATTGCAACAGTCCAGGTATGGGGTGATGAGGGCCTGCACCAAAGCGGTGGCAATGCCAGAGAAGAGATGGGGCATGTTACAAGGGGGAAATTAACAGGCTTTGGCAACAGCTTAGATATGGGAATGGAGGGGTGAGAGATAGTGGGGAATCCAGGGTGACTCCAAGGCTGGGAGCCTGAGGGGCTGGGAGGATGGTGTGGCCCTTTACAGTGATGAGGAAGGTAGGAGGAGGGAGGATTTGGGGGAAAGATAATGAATTCAGTTTTGTACATATTGAGTTGAACTGAAAGGCAGTTGGAGATGTATGATGGAAGTCAGCAGAGAGTTTAGGGGCAGGAAAGGTAAGATTTGAGAATGGTCAGCATAGAAATGGTAATTACATTCATGGGAGCTGATGGGATCACTCATTGAAGTGATATATATATATATATATAGAGAGAGAGAGAGAGAGAGAGAGAGAGAGGGAAAGAGGGAGAAGAGGAAAGGACCTGAGACAGACCCTTGAGGGACTTTGGACAAATGTTTCCCCTGAGCTTCTGCTTCGGCCTCTGTCAAATCGAACTAATTGCTATTAAGCACAACATCACAAGTCAATTCTGAGGGTCAAATGAGACAAACACTCTATAGGCCACAAGACCCTATATAAATATCAGCTGTTAGTATAACAGTTAGTAGCATGGATAATTATTGTAATTATTTTTAAAGCTTCAGAAAAGTCAATTTCCCTGACGTCCAGTACTTTATAATGCTGCCATCATATTCTCCCTTAAATCTGGCTATCTCATCTCCTGTTATAAAGCCCTTGTCCTCTTGTTTTGTCCTTGGCAAAGAAAGGAAAATAGGAAAATTCTCCTTATTACTGACCCTATCCATGCTTACAAATAGTGAAATGATCCATAGCTGCCTTAGCTTCAGAATAAGTCAATAAACATTTACTAGGTGTCTTCTGTGCATCAAGGACTGTGTTGAGTATTGTTGGGGATGCAAAAATTTAAAGAAAAAGATAGTTCCTGCCCTCAAGGAGCTTACAATCAAATGATAAATATAAATTCAGGTCCAGAGCTTGGTGCACCATGGTGCCCCCTAGCTGCCCTAGTAGGCACTGTAGCACAGGGGAAAGAAAGCTGTACTTGGCATGTTGTACATGCACTTCCAGTTCTACCTCTTCCTGCCTACTTGGCCCCTTGGGGGGTCTTGGTTGTAAAATAATGTGGTTGGACTCAACGAGGTCTGAGGTCCATTCAGGTTTTAAATCTGTCACATCTGCTGTTATTAGATGCAATTCTCTTGCATGTTGAGGCATCACCTCCCTGATGTCATTGTCCTCTTCATGAAAGAAGGACAAAGAGTATTTGTCAAATGAGCCCTGAGGTTCCTTCTGGCTTGAAGAGCCTTTCTTTATATTCCTAGTGTTTAGTAGGGCTCCTATGTTCAATCAATCAACAAACATTTTTTAAACACCTACTATGCGCCAGGCCCTCCCTAAGTGCTGGGGTTACAAAAAGAATCTTCCCTCAAGGAACTCACAATCAAATGGCACATCTTGGGCACTTAATAAATGTTTGTTGATTGCCTGGTTCTAAGAATGTCTCTACTGATTTAGAGGACCCAGGTTCAAATCCTGTCTCTTCCACTTACTACTTGTTGTAACCTTTGAGTAAGTCACTTTGTCTTCCTCAGCCTCTGTTTCCTGTTCTAGAAATGAGAAGGTTGTACTAGATCAGGAATTAACCTTTTTTATGTCTTGGACGCCTTGGAAATAGTATGGTGGCGTCTATGGATTCCCTCTCAGAACCATGTTTTTAAAGGGATAAAATAAAATGCATGGGTCTTCAAAGGAAACCAGTTCTATTGAAGCACAGTGATAAAAAACATATGTTAGAAATATATATATTTATATGAAATCGATAATTAAATATATTATATGAAATGTATACTTAAAATAGGCTTATATGAAATACCTTTAAAATATATGTTGGTATATTAACTATATATAATGCTATTATAAGATATATAATATAATAATATACAACAATATAGATTACATATTATAATTATATTATAATAATCATATATTATCATTATATATTGCTATATATGATATAATATAACATATATATGTTATATATAATCTATCTTTAAAAACAAGTACATTAAGAATCCTCACACTAGATGCACCCCCAAACCCTTTTTATTCCCTATCTATGATCCTATGATTCATGGTGAAAGAATGTTGGTGTTTTCTTTGTAAAGAAAGCTTAAATAGCTAATCTGCCCATCTTGGGCCATTAGAAGGGTCATTAGGAGGAAGGATATACAGGCTGACAACTCAGAAAGTCAAAATAGAACCTTTGTGGAAGATCCCTGGTGTGGTAAGGAGCAGAGCTGGAAGGAGCCTAGGGGCTGCTAATGGTCTTTACTTATTCACCCTCAAACTTTTTCAGCTTCCTCTCCGTTGACCAACACTGGGATAATGTACATTTAATATGGCCTCTAATGCAACAGAATCAATAGCTTCACGCCACAGACAGTTTATTACACATAATCTGAAGTTTAATACATAAATAAATGAGTGAGACCCAGACCGAGGCACTTAAGAGCACAATGCTGGGTCTCAATTGCTCTCACAAATCAAAATGCTTCTTGCATCTCATTAAATATTTCACACGGACGCAGGGAGTCGCCAGATGTTTTTCTCCTTAACCTATAAAGCGGGTTTCATTTGGGTTTGTTGGTTTTTCTGGTCGGTGTTGTGGAAAAATGGAGAGAGGTCTTGGGTTCAAAATCCACCTCTGATGAGCCCTGTCTTGGGGATCTTGGATAGGTTACCTGACCTCCTTGGGCTCCCTCAGCATATGACCCATACAGATTCTGAATATAACGAGAAGAGGTGGGGGAGGTAGTATACAAGAGTCGCCCCATCATCCTGGGGCCTATGGCAAGTCATTTAGCACAACTAGGCCTCAGTTTACCCATCTGCAAAATGAGGCATTGGACAAGCCTCTAAATGTAGGACCCTATGACTTCTGGTTGTCATGGAGAGATGCTATGTCTGCAATAAAACTGTGATGAGGCAGGAGCGCTGAGGGACACATGTCGGAAGGAGGAAAACTGTAGTATATTTGTATCCCAGTCTCTGCATGCCAGCAGATCACAAGATCATGATTGGAGCTGGGAGAGACTCCAGACACCATCTACCTGATTCCATTTCAAATATGTGGAAACCGAGGTCCAGAGTCATTTGTCCAAGGACCCTCAGGTGAGAGGTGGACTGATCCGGCATTCAAAGCCAAAACTTGTGACTCCAAATCCAATGCTCTTTCATCACAGGGCATCACAGCAAATTCTCAAGGGTCTCCCTACAAAACCACGTGGATAGATCTGTGTTCACAGTAAAGTTCCAAGACACAAACATACATCTATGGATGATATATCCACATGGGTGATGTGTGTATATATATGTATTCAAGTCATAACCTATTTTGCATTTAGAAAACCTTGGGCACCAGGAGACCCAAGACCTCTCCAGGCAGGGGGTGGTTAGAAGTGAAGGAGGGAGAGGAAATCACCTGCCCAAAAAAATCTGCAATTTTGAGGGGCAAAGTTAAAGACCCAGCTCAGTTGTGAATTCCGTATGAGCCTCTCTGCTGCTCTCGGCTTACCCAGGTGATGTAAGCACAGCAGGCTCAGCTTCTCTGTTTGTCACTTCTGTGCTTATCTTCAGGGGCTTTGGAGTCAGAAGACTCAGGTTCAAATTCCACCTCTGAGATTTACAATTTACAATCTTACAAAATAAGTCATTTACCCTTCCTTGTCCTTAGTCTCCTCATCTGTAAAATAAAGGGGGTAGACAACAGCCTCTGAGGTCCTCCCTGTCTCTAGCTCTATGAACCTAGGAAGAATGAAATGCCTGCTGTCACGTCTGCAGGTCAGAGGGGCTCATAAAGAAGGCCTTCAGTCACTCTGTGCAGCACACTGAGGCTAGGAGTGCTCCAGGCTTCCGAGGTTTCTGAAAACTTGTGCCTGGCCTGTCTTTCAAATGTACTTTCCAAAGATCTTTTTGGAGATCAGCATGTGTGTGAGTGTGAGTATATGAGTGTGTGTGTCTGTGTGAGTGTGTGAATGTGTGAGTGTGTGTGTCTGTGTGAGTGTGAGTGTGTGTGTTGATTCTTTTTAGGCATCCAGCAAGTATGAAAGGAAATTCTAAGTGGATATTCTTTAGGTTATGCATGGATCTCACCATCCCCAGGTGAGGAAGAATGGGGGCAGCCAGGTTTTTTTTATGTCACGTAGGAAACCAATCCAGGTACGACAGAGCTTCCTCCAACAGAGGAGAAGCAGGGGCAGCAACTTATAACTAATGTTTATACAGTGCCGGGGGCGGCTAGGTGGCGCAGTGAATAGAGCACCGGCCCTGGAGTCAGGAGTACCTGAGTTCAAATCCGGCCTCAGACACTTAACACAAAAAACTAGCCGTGTGACCTCGGGCAAGTCACTTAACTCCAACTGCCCTCCAAAAAACAAAAACAAAAACAAATATTTATACAGTGCCTACTGAAGAGGGTGCCCAAACAGGGTTAGGGCTGCCCAAGACCCCAAAATACCAACATGCCGGGTCCTACGGAAAGAATTCCACTCAAGTCTTCTCAGCCAAGGAAAAAGTAATTGAAAGTTATGGGGTAGACTCTTACAGAGTAAGTCTCTGCTAAGCTATTCTATGGCGCTCTCACACAGAGAAAGTCTGTACCAAGCTATCCCATGGCTCTCTCACACCACATGGAGGGAAGATGGGATTCTATATACAGAAAGGTTGTGGGAGGAATCTAGGGGTGGTCCAGAGGAGGAGACTGGGAAGGGTCTTCAGAAGTAGTGATTAAGGGTGGGGAGTTGCTGGAGGCTACCTGGAGACCATAGACAGGCCAGTTCAAGGGTGGGAACAGAAACATTAAGGGTGGGAAACTATTGGAACAAAGGGGGCTAAAGACTTGGGCAGAGCCACAACTCAAGGCTCATGACCTCAGGCAAATGTCTTCCCTGGGAAGGTTTACTTTCCCAGAGC
>JAQQSW010008456.1:0-13469 GCA_028646575.1 Pseudocheirus occidentalis
ATATTTTATCTTTAATAATAGTCATCTCTGTGGGTGTTTCCCACTCCCACCCCCCTTCCTTGTTATGTTCTGAAGAGCTTAATATTCTTGTCAGATATCAAAGTAACACTGCTTCTGGAGTTTTGGAAACTATAACCAACATTCAACCAAAAGAAAGTGGAGGAGGAGCAGGAGAAACTCGAGAAGCTATAGTTTACAGACTAGCTGAAGATATGCTTAGCAAACTACCTCCGGATTATATACCCCATGAGGTAAGATGCAGTTTTCTTTATTTCTATGTTTCTCTAGTACATATGTATCTTTCCTTCACCACTCTGCTAAGTTACTTACTTGCATGGCCAAGAGTCATCAAATATGTTTATGTTTCTTATGTTTACAGAGCCGGTACATTTCAGTTCAGTGCAGTACAACATTTATTAGGCACCAATTATTTGTAAGGCACTAGGAATACAGAATTGAAATCATGCAGTCCTCTCCCTAATGAATGAGGATAGAATATTACAGGTAGACAAATAAGGGTGATAAAAGTAAAACATGTTAAGAGCCAGGCAAGGTGTTGTAAGAAATTGGGAAGACAGACATATTAATACATTGTTGGTGGAGCTATGAATTAGCTAACCTCATTTACTCATTTAACCAGATTTTGGGAATTATACAAGAAAAAATATTAAAATGTCCATATCCTTTGACTCAGTCATCTTGCTAAGTGAACATTTACATTGTTGCCAAAGACAGAAATAAAAGTTCACTATATACTAAAATATTTATAGCAGCAATCTTTGTGATAGCATAGAAATATAAACAAAAGGAATATTTGTGGAATGAATTTTTTTAAATGCTGTGGTAGATGAATGTATTGGAATATTATTGTACATTAAGAAATTATAACTATGAGGAATTAAGAGAAATAGGAAGATCTGTATGAATTGATGCAGAGCCAAAGACAGACAAAATAAACAAGATATATAATGATCACCAAAAGGAAGTCTAATTCTGAATAATTGAGTAAAAAATAAAGAGACCAAAGAACTGATCATGAAATATAACTCCCTCCTCCTGGGACAGAATATAATTGTTTTTCTTAGTCACAAAGGAAGATTCTATCTTGAGGGGGGTGAGATTCTCAAGAATGTCTGTGATATAAAGAAAAAATAAAATATACTTACATGTATACATATATATGTATACATATATACATGTGTATATACATGCACATATGTATATTGTGAAGTATAGAAGGAAATACTTGCTTTCACTTGAGGGAAGTTGTTGTCAGGGGAGACAGTATGGAAGAGACAGATTCTGAGTTGGGATTTCAAGGAAGGAAGAAATTTCAACATGCAGAAAACCAAGATATAGAGAGGATAATTTCAAACAAAAGGGATATGACCAAGGACAGAGATGGGAGAAGGCAGAATAAGAAACACGGACAGTGTGATCCAACTGATCTGGAATACCCAATACAGGGGATCCCGAAAGTTTTTGTGCATTTTTCAGCTTTATTTACTCTTTATTTAAAAAGAGAGTAGGAGATAAAGACTGACAGGTCTTTGGTTTGGAAGCATTTTGGGAAGAGTTTTGAATGTCTAGGTCAGAAACTGATATTTTACTTGTAGTCAGTGGGGAATCATGGAAGGTTCCCACTCCTACCTCCCTTCAAACATTTTCCTATTTTCCTTTTGGTACCTACTTTCCCTCCTTACTCTTTACTCTTCTATCCCACAGATATACCCTGTGAAACTTTTATTACCTCTGCCCAACTCAATTAGAATCAGTCAACACTCATTTATTAAGCCATTACTATATGCCAGGCACTGTGCTAGGCCCTGGAGATAAAAATAAAAAGAATGAAACAATCCGTACCTTGAAGGAACTTAAATTCTAATGGCAAAGCAAGGAAGAAAGCCAGTTGGTTTAATAAATTTACACTGAACCATGGATGATAATCTCTCCTATACTTGCTTTAAACATCCCAGCTATGTTTTATTATTAAGCTATATCACTCACTAATGAGTGGTTTCTTAGGGGAAGAGGAGTTATTTAGGGAACCTTCCTTAAATCAAACAACTCCTTTCCCTATACAAGTAGCCCTGGGCTGAGGGAAAAGAAAGATGTGACCCCCAATCCTCAGATGATCATTTTGGTCCTTCAAGGTAGAGACAGGCCACTGCTGACAGATGCCACTGCCTCAGAACCTTCTCTGCCATCCATTACCACTGGAACTGGGAGTGGGTAGGAACTGAGCCCTGACCCTTTCCAGGAACTAAGATAAGAGGTTCCTGAGATATATAGTCCTCTCAGCTGTTATCTATAGCAGTTTGGACCTGGCATTAACTAATTACCCCAAACTACTTGCCCTTACCATCTGAGAAAATAGCATCTTTAGCCTTTTTTCACCACCAAGAGACAGGAACTACTGATGTTGAAGGTAGAAGGTAGAAGGTAGAAGGAATTACTACCACCAACACCAAACCCCACTGTCCCACTTCTTCCATAGGCAGAACTCCTATGTGGTATTATGGTGGAGAGAGACAGGGGAGAGAAATATACTGCCAGAGTATGGAGGCCTCCTTCACTATACAGTCTTTCTGGTAAACATTACAACTGAACTTCCTGGTCCCAGTACAAGCCTGTCTCTAGTATGATACAGAAGGAGAGAAAAGTGAAGTGGCTACCCTACCCTAGAGATGCAAAAATTGTAAATAAAATATTAGTAAAGGGATTACAACAATTTATCATGAAGACAATAAACTATAACCAGGTAGGGTTTTAGTAAAGCCTGGAGAGACTTCCACAAAAAGAGGTCAGGGAAAGTAAGGTTGGTTCAATATTAGGAAAACCATCAGCATAATTGACCATATTAACAACGAACTAAAAGAAATCACATGATTGTCTCAATAAATACAGAAAAGGCATTTGATAAAATACAATACCTATTCTTATTAAAAATATTAGAGAGCATAGGAATAAATGCAGTCTAGTTGTGTATCACAAAGAAATCATTAAAAATGGGGAAAAGACCCACATGCATAAAAATATCTATAGCAGCTCTTTTTGTGGAGGCCGAGAACTGGAAATTGAGGGGATGCCCATCAATTGGGGAATGACTGAGCAAGCATGGGGTATATGAATGTAACAGAATACTATTGTTGCATAAGAAATGATGAGCAGGCCAGACTTCAGAAAAACCTGGAAATTCTTACAGAGTGGAGTGAGCAGAACCAAGAGACCATTATACACAGCAATAGCAACATTGTGTGATGACTAACTTTAATAGACTTAGCTCTTCTCAGCAATGCAGTGATCTAAGATAATTCCAAATGACTCATGATGGAAAATGCTTTCCACATCCAGAAAAAGAACTATGGAGTGTGAATGCAGATTGAAGCAAACTATTTGCTCTTTTTTGTTGGTTTCTTCTTTCTTGTAGTTTCTTCTTCCCATTGGTTCTAATTCTTCTTTACAAGATGACTAATGTAAAAATGTTTAATATTAATATATATGTAGAGCTTATATCAGATTGCACACTGTCTTGGAGAGGAGGGAGGGAATGGGGAGGAAATTTAGAACTCAAAATCTGACGGAAGTGAATGTTGAAAACTAAAAATTAATTAATTTGAAAAACAAGAACTGGAGGTTCTGGGAGGAACCAGTCAAACAAAGGGAGAGGCTGTAAGGGCAGTGTGTAAAGCCCATGGGTGGAGTGACCCCTGGTTTGAAGGTTGAAGACGTTTCTGCAACATTGTAGAGAGAAGAAAGTCTTAAGAGGAGAGTCAGGAGTGCACCCTGGAGAGGATCTTGGGTCAGATTATTATTACTTTCATCAAATGACCTTGAAGGCATTCTCCTTTCTCAAGTACTTCAGTTCACCTGACCTTCTACACCAATCTCAATCTTCATCAAAATTCATGTTGATATTCTACTGTATATTTTGGCCTTCAAGTTCATCAAACTCCTCAACTCCCATGATCTACATCTCTACTCAAACTCAGGCACTAAGGGGTAGACATACCTGAGATCTTGCTATCACTTATTATTTGCTGTCATCTGTAATACATCATTTCAAACCCCCAAATCCCCCTCTCTGATTATATTCTCCTGTCTTTCCATTCCATTCCTCTGCTTCATACCTCCTAAACCTGTTCTTCATCCTTCCTTTGGACTCTAATTCCTTCATGACCTCCTGTTCACCAAATCCATCATGTTTACTCTGGTTTTGTTTTCTTCACAAATTTAACCCTATGGGTATCCAGTTCAACTATATATTGAAGAGAAAGGAAGAAGCAAAATGAGACATGTTGCTAAGTTGTGACCCTTGCTTGGAGGTAAAAAGAGCTCCCCAATGGCATTGCCATGGAAGTGTAGAGGTGGTAAACCGCAGTATTTGGAGTAACAGGAATACTTGGGCAGCAGTTGTAGAGGCAAGGCCATACTGGAATCAGATAGTGACTCTAGTGATGACTATATGCAGCAGCCACTAGAGGTGGCTCACAGGCCTCTAATAAGGGAAGTAGCATGGAAACAGCATTGGCTGTGGAGTCAGAAGACAAATTCACATCCCACTTCTGACATTTACTCTCTATGTGGTCTTAGACAAAGCATTTAGCTTCTCTTGGTCTCAGTTTCCCTGTCTATATAAGAAAGACGGATGGTTCTTAGATAGATGCCTCCAAAGTCCCTTCAAGCTCCAAATCTTTTAACCTGTGAATCCCATAGACTTCCACAAATGGCATTATCAATTTCCTGGGAATTGTGACTGGCCTTGATGGTAGAATTGAGATAAAAATGTTACTCAGCAGGAAGTTTAGCTCTGTTGCCTAGAATATTTATTAAGAGGTGCTGGGATCTACACCCATTTTCTAATATTCTAAATATTCTGTTTATATGTTTATTGTTAGCCTGTTATTTAGAGGAATAAATTGAATTTATCTCTAGGGTAGAATTTAAATGATATAGATGCTGTTATTTCCCAGAAATACTCTGGGTGGGGGAAAACCAAATTGAAGACAGGATGGTATATTGGATAGAGCACTAGAATTGAAGTCAGAAAGACCTAATTTCCATTGTGCCTCAGATGCTGGCTCTGCTACCTTGGGCAAATCACTTGAATCCTCTCAACCTCAGTTTCTTCATCTGTGAAATGAGGGTTATGAAGTACCCACCTCACAGGGTTATGTCAAGGATCAAATGAGATAATACATTTTGCAAAACTTCAAGTGCTATATAAACATGAGTTATTATTAAGTTGGTGAACTACTCACAAAATGGAATCTGGATCTGTCTGCCTCGATATTTTAGTGATGTGTAACAAGTTACAACAGTAAAATTTTGTTTTTCTATTTGTATTTCAACACTTAGTATGGAGCCTTATAAAGATAATTAATAAATGTTTGTTGAGCTGAATTAAATTTAAGGAAGAATTAGTGTTTTGCTTCCTCCTTTCCTCCAGATCATTTGGAGAACCAGGATGGCCTTTATACCATATGCCCAGATCCATTTTTGTTCATGAGTAACTGAGGAACCAAACCCACTATCAAAGAAAGGATCTGCTTCAAAGCCAAATGTGACTCAAAATCCTGACCTGGCTTAAAAGTTTTCACCCATAATGTTCTTTTGTTATTGAATAAAGAGTTCTGAGTTTTGGTCAGACCATACGTATCTGGAATAGTGTGTTAAATTCTGGGTGACATATGAAGAGGAACACTGGCAAACTGGAGCACATCCAATGGAAGGTATCCAGGATGGTGAAGGAACTAGACACCATGGTATCCAAGGATCGTTTGAAGGAAGTGGGATAATGAGCCTAAAGAAGAAAGAATCTAGTTGTTGTAAGATAGCCTCTTCAAGTTTTTGAAGAGTTAAAATGTGAAAGAGGGAACTGACTTGTATATATAATGATTTATGTAGCACCTGAGAGTTATAAACTACTGTCATCAGCATCTTTAATCTTCACAGCTTGGTCATGAAGGAAGTGACAGTATTACTGTTCCCACTTTATAGATAAAGCAATAGATTGGAAGAGGTATGATATCCCCCATGTCAAACCCAGCTTTTACTACAAAATTGTCTTTTAGCAAACAAAAGTGAGACCAATGGGCTTAAAGTTTCTGGGAGGTTAAATTTTGTTCAATTAAAAAATGTATATCTTATTCTGAAATTAAGAAATAATAAAACAAGCATTTTCTTAATGAAGTGGAATAGAAAAACAGAGAATTGCTCGTCAAATTGTAGATCCGTTGTATACAATTTATATTTTCAAATATACAACAAAGTTATCATGTAGCTTAATTTTTCCCTCCCCCACCCCAAACTTCAAGATGGCTATTATAGAGACAAATCTGTGTGTGTGTGTGTGTGTGTGTGTGTGTGTGAGAGAGAGAGAGAGAGAGAGAGAGAGAAAGAGAGAGAGAGAGAGAGACTCCTTTCTTTTTCTGGATGCAAATAGCATCTTCATTTATAGGATCTTTGCAGTTAATTTGAGTATTTATAACAGAATGACTTCGTCATTCAAAGATGTTCTTAAAGCAATACTACTGTTACTGCATACAATGTTTTCTTTGTTCTTCTCCTTTTACTCTTTGTTATTTGTGAAGGTCTCTCCATGCTTTTCTAAAATCAATGAGTTTATCATTTCTTATAGCAAAGTAATATTCCATCATGAACATAAATGACACCTTGTTTAGCCATTTCCCAGTTGATGGGTATCCCTGCAGTTTCCACTTCTTTTCCACCCCAAAGAAAGCTGCTATAAATATTTTAGAATATATAGGTTGTTTTCCTTTTTCCCTAATCATCTTGGGAAGCAGACTTAATTGTTTATTATTGCTTGGTATAGGAAGTTTAATAACTCTTTGGGCATAATTCCAAATCTCTCTCCAAAATGGTTGGCTCAGCTACAGAATTACCAACAATGAATTAAGGTGCCAAATCTTCCACATCTCCTCCACCATTTATCACTTTCCTCTTGTATGATTTTAGCCCATCTGATAGGTGTAAAATGATATCTCAAGGTTGTTTTAATTTGTATTTTTCTAATCATTTATGATTTAGAGCAGTTTTTTCATATGACCATAAACTGTTTTGATATCTTCATTAGAAAACTGCCTGTTTATATCCTTTGATCATTTATCAATTGGTGAATGATTTGCATTCTTACAGATTTTACATATATATATTTGAGATATGAGACCTTTATCTGAGAAGCTGTCTATAAAAAAATTTCCCCCAATTTTCTGCTTTCCTTCTGGTCTTGGCTACATTTATTAAAAATTATCTACTTTACATCTCATAGCACTCTTTATCTCTTGTTTGTTTGTGAATTGTTCACATATCCATAAGTCTGATAGGCAATATGTTCTATGTTCTTCAAATTTTCTTGTAACATCTCCTTTATCTACATCATGTATTCATTTTGACGTTATCTTGGTAAATGGTATAAGATATTGCTCTATGCCTAACCTCTTTCCTTTAAGCTTTTTTTCAATTAGTTTCTTTGATATTTTTGACCTCTTGGTCTTCCAAATGAATTTTATTATTATTTTTTCTATCTCAGTAAAATATTTTTGGTAATTTAATTAAACTATAATTTAATTGACTATATAGACTAATTTTGGTAAAATTGTTATTTTTATCATAGTGATTCAGCCTAGATGTGAATAATGAGTATTTCTCGATGTATTTAAATCTGATTTTATTTTTGTACAAAGGATTTTTTTTTTATTATTTTGTTCACATAGATCCTGGGTTTGTTTTAGGCATATTCTCAGGTATTTTGTACTGTCTAGAGTTATTTTTAAATGGGGTATGTCTCTATCTCTTCCTGCAGGGTTCTATTGATGATATACAGGAATGTTGATGATTTTTATGGGTTTACTTTATAACTTTCTACTTTGCTGAAATTCTTATTTCAATTACCTTTTTAGTTGAGTCTTTAGGATTCAAGTATCATCATATCATCTGCAAAAAGAGATAGTTTTATTACCTCATTTTCTATTTGATTCTGTTTTCTTAGTGTTATTGCTAGGATTTCCAATACAATATTAATAATATTGATGACAGTGAGCATTTTTGTTTCAAACCTGATCTTGCTGGGAAGGCTTCTAGCTTATATCCATGACAAATAATGCTTGCTGATGGCTTTAGGTAAATGTTTCTTATCAATTTAAGGAATAGTCCATTTATGCCTATACTTTCAAGCATTTTAGATAGAAATGAGTGTTGTACTTAATCAAATGCTTTTTCTGCATCTATTGATGTAATCATATGATTTTTGTTACTTTTATCATTGATATGATCAATTATGTTGGTAGTTTTTCCTATGTTAAACCATCCCTGAATCTTGCTTGGTCATAATGCATCTTTGTAATACTTTGTAGTAATATTTTAGCTAATATTTTATTTAGGATCTTTGTATCCATATTCATTAATAAAACTGGTCTATAATTTACTTCCTCCATTTTTACTCTTCCTGGTTTAGGTGTCAGTGTCATATTTGTTTCATATAATGAATTTGGTAGAACAACTTCTTTGCCTGTTATTCCAAATAATTTATTTAATATTGAAATTAGTTGGTCTTTAAATGTTTGATAGCCCTTTGACCCAGTAATACCACTTCTAGGTCTGTACCTGAAGAGATCATAAAAATGGGGAAAAGACCCAGATATACAAACTTATTTATAGCAGCTCTTTTTGTGGTGGCCAAGAACTGGACATTGAGGGAATTCCCATCAATTAAGGAATGACTGAACAAACTGTGGTATATGAGTGTAATGGAATACTATTATTTCATAAGAAATGATAAGCAGGCAGACTTCAGAAAAACCTGAAAAGCCTTACATAAGCTGATGCTGAGTGAAGTGAGTAGAACTAGAACATTATATACAGCAACGTTGTGTGATGACTACCTTTGGTAGACTTACTTCTTAGCATTGCAAGGATCTAAGACAACTCCAAAAAACTCATGATAGCAAATACTATCCACATCCAGAAAAAGAACCATGGAGACTGAATGCAAATTGAAGCAGGCTTTTTGCTCTCTTTTTTTGTTTGTTTCTTCTTTCTTGTGGTTCATCCCATTGGTTCTAATTCTTTTTTTACAAGATTAATGTGAAAATAGGTCTAATATGAATGTATATGTAAAGCCTATATAAGATTCCACACTGTCTTGGGGAGAGAGGAGGGAAAGAAGGGAAAGAAAATTTTATGGAAAGAAAATCTTATGGAAGTGAATGTTGAGAACTAAAAATAAATAAGTAAATAAATGAATTAATAAATAAATAAATCAGTAAATCAATAAATCAATAAGTAAATATTTTAAAAATTGTAGTGGACCGGATTTTCAGGGGCCTTGGCCCCATTAAGAAAATGCTCCCCGCTTCAAGGTCACTAGGCAGATATGCTAATCTAGACAGTTTGTATTTTTGTAAATATTCTTACATTTCACTTAAGTTGTTAAATTAAATGACATGTAATTGGGGAAAATAACTACTAATAATTTCTTTGATCTCATCTTCTTTAATGGTATATTCCCCCTTTTCATTTTTGATAGTAGTTATTTGTTTTCTTTTTTTTAAAAATCATATTAACTAATTGTTTGTCTTTTATAAGTTTTTTCATAATGCCAACTCTTATTAATTCTATGGTTTTATTACACCTAATTATATTAATTTTGCCTTTAATTTTTAGGATTTCCTATTTAGTGTTTGGGGATTTTTTTATTTGTTTTTTTGTTTGTTTTTTTTTTTAAATTGAATACTCAATTCATTGGTCTGCACTTTCATTTATTGATATAAGCACTTAGAGGCACAAATTTTTCTCTGATTAATACATTTACTGTATCACATAGGTTTAGTATGTTGTTATTGTCATATACTTTGATGAAATTACTGACTTTTTTCTATTATTTGTTCTTTAACGCATACATTCTTTAAGATTAGGTTGCTTAGTTTCCAATTAGTTTTTTTCTATGTTTCCCTGATATCTTATTAAATATAATTTTTATTTCATTGTGGTCTATAAAGAAAACATTTAACATTTCTGCTTTTCTGGTTTTACTTATAAAATTTTTGTTCCCTTATATATCATCAGTCTTTGTAAAGGTATCATATACTGCTGAGGAAAAAGTGTATTACTTTCTATTTCCATTGAGTTCTCTTCAGATAGTTATCATATCTTGCTTATCTAAAATTCTGTTCACTTCTTTAGTTTCTTATTTATTTTTGTTATATTTATTTAGCTCTGAGAGGGGAAAATTAAAGCCTCCCATTATTATAGTACTATTATCTATTTCCACCTGTAATTCATTTAATTTATCTTTTAAAAATTTAGCTGCTATCTTTGCTACATATAAGTCTAGTATTGATATTGCCTCATTATCTATTGTACTTTTTATCATAATGTAGTTTCCTTGTTTTTCTCTTTTAATTAAATCCATTTTAGCTTTGATTTTATCTGAAGTCATAATAGCTACTCCTACTTGTTTTGGTTTCGTTTTTTTTTTTTTCATCAGCTGAGGCATAATACATTCTACTCCAGCCCTTTATTTTATTTCTGTGTATCTTTCACCGTTTCTTATAAGCAATATATTGTCAGATTCTGATTATTAATCCATTCTGCTGTACATTTCCATTTTCTGTGTGAATTCATCCCATTCACATTCAAAGTTTTAATTTACTCTTTGTGTATTTCCCTTCATCCTATTTTCCCTCACTATTGTCCTTCTCAGCCTCTCTTTTTACCCTGTCCCTCCTCTAGTTTACTTTTAACAACTACTTCCCTAATCCACACCCTTTTAAAGAATCTCCCCTTTATTCTCTCCCCTAACCTTTCTATTCCTTATTCTACTGCTCTAAGGTTCCTCCCTTTTCCTCTCCCCTGACCCTCCTAAATTTTAATATACATACCCTTTTAAAAATCCCCCTATTGTGTTTCCTCACCCTCTTACTTCTTTACAAACTTAGAAGACTTTTATACCCTTCTAGTATTTATCTATGTTGTTCCCTCTTTAACCCAGATGTGATGAAAATAGGGTTCTAGCACTACCAGCTCTCCACCTCCACCTGTTTCCTCTGTATTAGTTCTTCCTCTTGTATCTCCTTTTTATGAGATAATCTCTCTTTTTACCTTTTTCTAAGCAAATTTGCTTTCTAGAATCACTCCATCACCTCAACCTTCCTTTCAGACTACCCAAGTACTAATGACAGTCTTAAGAATACTGATAATAGTTCTGCATATAAAAAATAAACAGTGTGACCTTATTGAGTCCCTTGTAATTGGTCTTTGACGTTTACCTTATATTTCCCCTGGGTCTTATAGGTCAAGTTTCCCATTAAGTTCTGGTCTGTCTGTCAATTCATTGAATTGACATTCATTAAGTGTCCTTTTTTCATTCAAGATTATACTTAACTTTATTAGGTAACTTATTTTTGCTCACAATTCCAGTTTTTTTGCTCTTTGATATATAGTGCTCAAAGACCTTCAATATTTTAGTGTAGTGGCTGCTATGTCTTGTGTGATTTTGATTGTAGTTCTGCAATATTTGAGGGGGTTTTTTTCCTGTTGCTCATAATATTTTCTCAGAAGCATAGCTGGGCCTGGCATCCCTCAGCAGCAGAGGGTCCTTCAATCTTCCCCTACTCAGATGTCTGACCTTCTCCTTCCCCTCTCTCCCCCCCACACTCTCTGTGAAGTGAGAATTCCAGTGGCTGAGACTGAGGCTACCTCCCAACCCACCTGCCCCCAGGGCTAGTTGTTTATTTCAGAGGAGAGAGCCTGGAAGTATATGCAAATCACTTAAGCTGGACCTCTGTCCCTGGGATCTTTCCTCTGCTTTTCTCTAGTTGTCCCAGAAGGACAATTGCTCTGCCCTAACTCTTGTTTATTTTTACTGCTCTATGTTCAGCCTGAGGTGTAATTTTGTCTTGTTTGTGGCAGAAATATGGAGAGCATAGAATTTTATGACATTCTCTGCCATCTTCCCAGAATCCCCCATTTTGTACAATTTAAGGAAGATATGTCTTTTTTTTTAAAGGCTATCTAATGATTTCTCAGAAGGTATGAATTCAAAAAGAGACTAGATGATTTGATCAACAGTGTTTTGTAAGTGATTCCTGCTTTGAGTGAAAAGGTTGTATCGTATAATTTCTAAGATGTCTTCCATTTGGTCTGTTGGTCTATTTTAGTGGATAAGTAGCTGGCTTTGTAGTCGGGAAAATTTGGGTTCAATTCTTGCTTCCAACACATATAAGCAGAGTGATCATAGGCAAGTCACTCAACATCTCAGTACTCCCTAAGCAACTAAGTTTATGTTACAGACAAGTTACCAATTGATTTTAAGTAGAGGGAGTCTCTGTGCAAGGGAATTCCTTATATGAATTAAATCACAGATCTGGGGTAGTGGGTGGGGGGAGAGGAAAAAGAAAAAAATGTTTTCCAATTCTAAGGATCTACATTCTAGGTACGCCTCACTTTACAGAAGAGAAATATTTTTTCTTCTTTATTATTTATTTATTTTAACATTCTTTATTTTTAAAATTTTGAATTCCAAATTCTCTCTCCTCTTCTCACCCACTCCCACACTCAACAAGAAGGCAAGCAATATGATATCAATTATACATACGAAATACGCAAAATGTATTTCCCTATTAGCCACATTTACCCCAAAAGCAAGAAAAATGAAGAAAGTGAGAAAATTATACTCCAGTTTGCACTCAGAGTTTATGAGTACTTTCCTTGGAAGTGGATAGCATTTTTTATGAGTCCTTTGGAATTGTCTTGGATCATTTTGTCCATCAGAGTAGCCAAGTTTTTCCACAATTGATCATGATTATAACATTGCTATTATTGTATAATCCACAATGATCTCCCAGTTCTTCTTACTTCACTTTGCATCAATTTATATAGGTCTTGCCATGTTTTCTGAAACTATCCCCATCATTTCTTATAGCACTATAGCACTTGTAATGGTAATCAATTTGTTGGATACTTAGGGCTAAGTAGATCAGGTACTTAGAGCTAAGTACATCAGGTACTTAGGGTTAAGTAGATCAGATACTTAAGGCTAAGTAGCACCTAGTAACTTAGGGCTAAGTATAGAACTCTGTCCATTGGTGAAAAGATGTGAACTCCCCTGTTGACTTGGGAGAAGGCCACTGCTTATAAGGAATGATTTTAGAAAGTCAAGACAGATTTTGGATTTGGCTCCTCACTGAAGCTGACTGAAGACATGAACAGGATGGGACTTTGTTTGTTGGTGGCCTAGCTGATCCTTGAGTTCCAGGCAAGAGAAGTCCTGAAGGGTTTGAGGTGTGCTGAACCCTGTGAACTTCAGTGTGTGCTGGGGATTGCCCTGAGGATTGGACAAGGACTTGGGAACTGTTCATCTCTGAGGACTGGACAAGAGCCTGCCAGCTTTCTGCTCCTGAATCTAGGTGATTGTTTGACAGACTCAGGAGGGAGCTGGGACCAGGGAA
>JAQQSW010008457.1:0-13469 GCA_028646575.1 Pseudocheirus occidentalis
AAAAAGAGGAATTTTTAAAAGCTTGTAAGCTCCTTAGAGATAGGAACCATATCTTACCCACCTCTTTTCTTTTTGTACATACTATCTTGTTTGCTACATTGAGATATCACTATAAAACTCTTTTCTTCAGATATCATTTTAAAATATTTTATTATATTTTAAATTTATGGATTAAAACAAGCATTTCCATAACATAGTATATATTTTTTAAAAATATGATTGCCATGGAACTGCAGATCAATTATGTGCAACTTGCTATTCCTTTTAAACATACAATAAAGTTGTATAAATTTCTTTTTTCACTTTTTTTCTTCCCTTCGCCTCCCCCTGTACTAGAGATGGCTACCATTAGACACAAATGCATATATGTGTGTGTGTGTGTGTGTGTGTGTGTGTGTGTTTATAATACGTGAAATCATTCTACACATACTTCTATTTATCAGTTCCTTTTCTGGATGCAGATAGTGTCTTCCTTCATATATCCTTTGAAGTTGAATGAGTATCGGTAATAGTCAAAATTATTTGCTCAAAGTTTTTCTTTAAGTAATATTGTTGCTACTATATACAGTGTTCTCTTGTTTCTGTTCATTTTACTCTTAATTATTTCAGTCAAGTCTCTCCATGCCTTTCTAAGATGTAAAATGTATATATGTTGGGTTCAGCTCATGTTTGCCAAATGGATTAAATGTTAGCTTTACTCATGAAGAGGTCTTACTATATGAAGCACAGAATAGTATTGTAGTGAGGCTCCATTTTAGTCCTTTATACCTTAGACACTCAGCATTTGCTTGTTGGATGAATGAATTAATGGCTAGATGGAATATGTGAACTTTTTTTTTCTTTTCCAAATTGACCAGTCCCACTTTTGAACTTTATAAGTTCTTTTAAAATGATGATTACTTTGAGTAGATAAGAGAGATGGCATAGTTCACTGATTCATTTTAAAAATTATCTTCCAGGTTTTTACAAACATTTAAAGGCAAAATGGAACCACAAACACTAATTGATGAAAATTTCCTGGTAATTTATGCTCATTAACCTTTAAAATAGTTTTTAAAGCATATAGTGCCAAAGACATTATCATTTGTCCATAAAATTTTAATGAACCCTACCAAAAAGGTGCTAATATTCACATTTAGAGATGAATAATCTAACATATGTACAATACAAAATTCACGTTGATTTATTTTCATTGTTGATTAAAAAAACACATTATAATTAACAGTTGTAACAAAAATTTCTGTCTACTTGTCCCTTCTCAACAAAATAAAACAGATCAAACAACAAAACCCCCAAATTCATATGTAAGCAAAACACCCCAAAAGTGTTTGTAAGCTATTATATATGCAACCTATCCTTCTGTTGTTTATAAACTATGAAAGAAATAAAGAATATGTATATTAACATTACTAAGATATTACCAGCATTGTCCTTCTGGGGCTAGATCACTATGGCTGCCTTGTCTGACCCTCTGCCTGACTCCTATTGCAAAGGTAGGGATACCTCTCCTGAGCTTCAGACTACTAGCTCACCATAGTAGGAGTGAAAGCCATTGTTGAGGCTTCGAAGGGAGGTAAAACAGGATAGAGAAAATTCTAATAACCTGCATTGATTAGGGGAAATCCTCTGATCTCATAATACTCTTCCTAGATTCATTTCCAAAAGGTTAGAAAACACCCACACCCTCTAATACTCCCCATTGCTGTGATACTGAATCACAGACTAGAAAAGAACAACTCCCCCAACTTCTGCTGTTTGCTGTCTTATCCACAACCATCTCAACAAAACCCTCCTTCCCCCTCCATGTCCAAATGCATATGTCATCATATGTTTCATTGTGCCCTCTGTTATTCCCCTTCTATAAATGGCAAACTTGATCTTTTTCCATCTCTTATTCTCACTAAGATGTGGCTCCCAACATCATCTTTTTCATAACATTGCATCCCAGGCCTTCTTTTCTAGCACTGGTTGTAGCTCTTCTCATATTCTCTGACTCACTGGTGTTGGAGGTAGAGTTGGAATACTCTTTTTTTCCTTATTGCCACTATAAGACTCCTCTTGATAGCCATCACTCAGCACCATGACCTCCTTTGAAGTTTAATATACCCATGTTTATCATCCACTCCAGATCTTACTGCCTATTTTCTACAGAAATCCAGAATATTTACTTTCATTTCTCAAGAAATTTAGTATCTTGCTTACATTCTTCTACCTTTCCTGAACCTTTGCCTTCTTACTAGGGGACTTGAAGATATATTATAAGGTTCCTTAGACAACTTAAGCTACAAGTTTCTAAATCTACTCAACTCCTCTGTTCCACCTCAGCTACACCAGCAACTCCACGCTATCATCTATCATCAAAAACATTGCTATGTTGTCTTATTAGGACATCTACCTTGCCAATTTCACCCCTGATTACACCTGCCCTCTTTTTACTTTTACTTTTTACATCCCATTGCATTACTTTTACTAATATGCTATGAAAATGGAGTTGAAGGAAGTCACCATATCATGCTGATTAGGCTGCAAATGTGTATCTAATTTCAACAGAGCTCTCATTGTACCAAGACAATACTCTTAACCCTATTTGATTGCTTCTCTATTTGATTCCCCCAACATCTATTCCATGACTTGTCTTTTCTCTTTGAGTTTTCCTCAGTGCCACTTTCCTCATCCTCTTACGTGAGGCCCTTGTTGCATATTTCACTGAGAAAAAAATGACTGTTCATTGAGAATTCCCTCTTCTCTCCTCCTTATTTCACAGCTTCTTGACACTATACCCCAATATTCCTCAACTCCATTTTTCTTATTAAAAAGTGGATTTTCCTCTTACCAAAGCCAACCTTTCTATATTAACTCTTAATCTCATGCCCTACCGTTTCTCATGGATTGTCCCCCATATGATCCCCTCTCTTTAATCTTTAATTTCTCTCTATTTCCTGACTCCTTCCTTGATACTTATAAACATGTCCATGTCTCCCCTATTCTTAAAAAAATCACTGTATTCCATCATACCAGTTAACTAACCCTTATACAGCTCTCTTCCTCTTTTCAGCCAAACTCCTTGCAAAAGCCATCAACATACAATGACTCTATTTTATTTACTCACACTTTCTTCTAAACACTCTGTAATCTTTATTCCACCTTGATTAACTTAACTAAAACTCTAAAATGACCATTGATCGCTTAATTGCCACGGCAGATACCCCCTTCTCAAACCTCATACGTCTTGACTCTCTTTACCATTTGATAATAGTGACTAACTACTCTGTCCTGGATATTCTCTCATCTGTGTTTTGTTTTGTTTTGTTTGTGTTTTTTACTACTGCTTCTAGTTGGTTCATGTCATAACTGTTTAATTGCTCCTCAGAATCACTGATTCATTCATCATTTTATGCTCAGTAAATCAAGGAGTCTCTCAAGTTTCTGTCTTTGGGGCATCCCCTCTTTTGCTTACACTTTCACACTTGATAACTTCCTCAGCTTTTTCAAATATTGTCTTATGTGGATGACCTTTCCTCTAGATCTATTTTTTTCTTCAAAGTCCTTGACCTCTCTTTCCATTTTCTAGTCTCTTTCCCTCTTGAGAGACAAGTCTCGTTTTCATTCTTTCTTAAGTTTTTTAATGTTTGTTTTTCTATTATTTTAACACGTGTGACTCCTAGATTAAAGTGATTAATTAATCATTGACTTCCTTTTCTCCATGTATCCTTGTGCAAATGTGGCAAAGGAAGGAGTAACAGGCAGAGAAGTACCCCACCTGTGTTTGTGTGGAGAAAGGGAGGAGAGAGAGAGAGACAAAGACAGAGAATCAGACTAGAATAGAGATATATACACAGAGGAATTGAAATCAATGCATGCTGTTCTTTTGCTTCTGCTTTTTTTCATTTGCTTTACTTTGTGTCCATTTTTTTGAAGATTCTTCATATTTACCAATTCTTTTTTCAAAAGAGAACTTTTATTTTTTCCAGTTACATATAAAGATAGTTTTCAACAGTCACTTTTCTTAATGTTTGATTTCACTTTAATTTTTCTTTTCCAGAAGAGGATGACACATTTGTATTGGTTTTTCAACTTTTGTTGCTATGATTTCTGATGAAAAGGCTCTCCAACCATGTTTTAAAGATATCATAAATATATTGCTCTTTATTGCTAATTACTTTCTCTTTATTCTTTCCTCTTCATAATACTACTAGTTGATCTTTAGAGAATGTTTTGCATATATGATCTCATTTCAGCCTTACAACAGCCCTGTGAGGAAAATATTATGGGCGTTATTATCCCTAACTTATAGATAAGGGAATCTCAGTCAACATTCACTTTTATAGAATTTTGAGCTCCACTATTTTTTCTCCCCCATCCATCACCTCCCCATCTCCATGCCCTCCCCCTTTCCAAGATGGCAAGCAGTCTGATACAGGCTATCCATGTACACTCATATTAAATATATTTCCACTTTAGTAACATGGTGAATTGTTGCAGCCACTTAATTCAGTAGCCTAAGGGCCAGCCTTAGGTTATATTCTCAGGAAGGACTGAAGAGACCAGAGGCGAGAGAGAAACATACAGCAGCTGTCCTTTATTATATTGTAGAGTCCTCCTTAAATACCCCAGAAGTAACACCGATGAGAGCATGATTCTCTCATGCACTGGAGGAATAACCAGTGGAGGAGAGGCCAAGCCAGCTATCTCAGCTGCTGCTCATCAGGGGAGTGGTCTCGCGAGAGACTTCCCTATGAGCTTAGCAACTGGGCTGTGACCCTCAGCACCACAGGTGCTTTTGGACTCACACTGATCCCTGTAGTGAACGAAGAATCAGAACAAGAGAGAAAAACCATAAGAAAAATGGCAGCAACAACAAAGAGAAAATACACTACAATTTGGTCAGCCATTCCCCAGTTGATAGGTATCCCCTCTGTTTCAAGTACTTGGCCACCAGAAAAAGAGTTGTTATAAATAGTTTTGTATATGTGTGTCCTTTTCCCTTTTCTATGATCTCTTTGGGATTCAGACCCAATAATGATACTGCTCTCCAAAATGGTGGGATCAGTTTGCAACTCCACCAACAATGCATTAATATTGCAATTTTCTCATATCTTCTCCAACATTTATCATTTTCCTGTTTTGTCATATTAGCCAATTGGATAGATGTGAAGTGGTACCTCAGAGTTGTTTTAATTTGCATTTATCTAATCAATAGTTATTTAGAGCATTTTTCATGTCACTATAAATAGCTTTTATTTCTTCTTCTGAAAATGGGGTATTCATATCCTTTGACCATTTATCAATTGGGGACATATTTGTCATTACTTTCAGCACAGTAATATTTCATTTGCCAAATTTTATTTGCACATTCACCAATTTGAAGCATATAGTTTATTTCTTTTTCCTTTTCTTCTCTTTTTTGCTATTACAAGTAGTGATGCTATGAACATTTATATATAGAAACCTTTGTTGATTTCTCTAGCCTAGGTGAGAACATTCTGTAATGTTATTGAATAATTTTATATTGCTTTACTCCAAATTGTCAGACCAATTCCAGCAGTGAATTAGTATGACTCTCTTTTTCCATCTCTTCCCATACTGATTGTAAATACATTTTATTGATGCATTTTGTCATTATATCACAGTCATATCAGCTTTCTCTCCTTTCAGTCAAAACCTTTACCTGTGACAAAGGACAACAACTAAGCTGTTCATCCACCTCTCACCTCTGGCTCCAAGAAGTTGGAGCATGCAAAGTGACCATAAAGATGCACCTGTATATATGTAAGTATGTACAAAATATGGGGACAGGGATAAAGATTGTTTCTGTTATTTTGGTTAATGCATATCAACACATTCTTTTCAGGACAAACAGCAAGACAACTGGCAATGGCTTGGGATGCAGTGGATGACCTTGGCATCTTCGAAATCTGACCAAGTTCTAAGTGTTCCACGGTGCCTGCTCCAATTGCCTTCATGACCTTCAGAACAAATTGCTCTCATCTGTCTGTTCTGCAAAGGGTAGTCTTCACATCTGTAAGGTAGACCCCACACCACCCACCAACTCACTGACGGGTCTGAGGCCTATCAGTTACCCCCAACCTGGTTTATCCCACCTGCCAAGACAGTTTTAGACACTAGTGTGTGGTCACTTTGCATACTTCAGCTTCTTGGAGCCAGAGGTGAGAGGTGGATGAATAGCCCTGAAAAGGGCTTACACCAGAGGAACTAGTCTTTCCTAAATATCCCATATAACCCAGGGGGCAATTAGGTGGTATTGTGGATACAGTACGATATACAGAATATTAAATATCAGATATGAAGAGTTATTTATTTCCTCTACCAAACAAAGAAACCTTATAATAATAACACTTAAAATATTATTCAGGGAGGCTCAGTTGCACAGTGAATAGAGTACAGGCCCTGGAGTCAGGAGGACATGAGTTCAAATCCGGATTCAGACATTTAACACAAAAATTGCCCATGTGACCTTGGGCAAGTCACTTAACCCCAACTGCCCTACCTTCCCCCCTCCAACAAGCAAAAAAAAATATTATTCAGCAAACCATAACAAAGGACTCAAAGGAACCCATAAACTGTGCCCTTCTGCCACCTACAACCTCTATATTCTACTGAGAGGTAAAACTCCTGGGGGGTTTATGGGATCACTGAATGCATTTCTCTTTCATTTCCATATGACTTCTGACAAGTAACTAATTCCAGCACCATGTCTTCTGGCCAGTCAGGCTCATTCTGTTGACAGTAGTAATCTTCTATAAGATGGAGATAGTTGCAGAAAGCAATTACCTCGTATTTGGCAGCCAGCACCTGTACCTGCCCATGATTCTATATATCCCAAGCTCATGAGGTAGTTATGAAAGCTAGAAACAGCCATACTAAGATTACTGTTCAGGAACCTTTGATTAAAAAAGAATCATAAATCAGAAAAGGCAATTAGGATCATGAGGTCTAGTCTTGAGCCCATCTAGGCAAGCTCGTGTACTCACTACCATGTGCGTATGGCACCACAGTTGCTGCTAGAGAGGGGAAATGAGAGAGAAAAAGAGAAATGCCATGTCCCTCTTGCCCGCCCTCTCGCATCTTCCCTACCCCCACCTCCTACCTCTGCCACTGAAAATCTAAGGGAGAGCTCTCAGCGTCCTAAGACATTCAAAGGAGGGAGAATGAGAACAGATATTATTTCTGCTTCTAAAGCTTTTTATGTGGATAGCTTTTCCTGCCCATTTCCCTGTCATTTTCCATACAGTCAGCCCTGCTTCCTTCCATTAGGAACCAAAAAAGAAAAAAACACAACAGCAACCAGGAGTCTCTTATTGTACATGGATTTTAGCAAGAGAACAGAGCCCAAGTGTTGAGTTCATCCACATCCCAGAGGAAAACACTCCATCCTCTTGTTGTGCAAGAAATGGGGAGCATAACTAAGCCAATGAAACAGGGAACGGAATGTCATGTGTGAGAACAACAAGAAAGTTAGTTTTACCTTACCATAGATTAATTGCAAATCATTGTTAAAATTAGGGCAGTTAGGTGTGCAGTGAATAGACTGCTGAGCCTGGAGTCAGGAAAACTGGTCTTCGGGAGTTCAAATCTGAACTCAGACACTTACTAGCTAAGTGACCCTGGGCAAGTCACTTAATCTTGTTTGCCTCAGTTCCTCATCAGTAAAATGAAGTGGAGAAGGAAATGGCAAGTTACTCCAATACTTTTGCCAAGAAAACCCCAGATGGGGTCATGAAGAGTCAGATATGATTATAAACAACTTAATAGCAACAATTGTTTAAAAATCTTAGAAAGGCAGCTCCACAAATCTACCTGGATTCTCTGAATTTCTTGAATTTATTCTTTTATTTAATAGAAAAATTTTTCATTGCCTTCATATGCCACAGTTTTCCTGAATAATTCCTCATTGAATGGGTACCTATTGTGTTTCCTGTTCCTCATTTCAGACTGCAGCTATGATTGTGAATCTGTTGGTGTACTAGGAATTGCACCTTTATCTCTCACACTGAATTTCACTGCTGACTTTTTTCCTTTGAAGAATGAGGCCTCTGAATATTCTTGAGGTATTTGGTCTCTTTTATTTCTTGATCTGAAGTCAGATTTTCCAACCCAGTTGTTCCTGTCCTCTACTGTGCCCACTTTCACATTGAAATCAGAGTATCAAAGGATATGAATTCTTCATAACATTTTCTACTTCTTCATCCTCACCAATGGAATTTATCACACAGGCCTCAATTATCTTCATGAAAACTTGTTTGCTTATGCTCATTATTAGTATTAAATGACATTTACAATGCACTTTACATATAGTAACTCATTTTAACTTCATAACAACTGTGAGTTTGGAATTATTATGCCCATTTCATAGAGAGGAAACCTGAGGTTGGAAAGAAACAAATAGCCAGGAAGTGTCAGAGACGAGATATGAACTTAAATTTCCTCTGACTGCTTCTTGTACTTCTCCCACTGTATAGCTCAAATGATCATTGCCAGGTCACACTGTAGTACCTGGAGATCTGGAAAGCATAGTGACATGGCTAGATTATTTTCCATCTTACAGAAGGATTGTAACTGTTGACTCTCAGCTAATTCAAGTGGAATGAGGATCCATGTTGATTTATATGGTGAAGGGCCTGGAGTGGCCCAGCTCATCACCACTGGGAAAGAAACACTAGACCCAAGAGTCTAAGTGACTTTGAGTTATCTTCTGCAGGGTTAGAGATGGGGAAATATTCATGGTTCAAAAAGAAAGGATAAAGGGTAAAGGGTTGTCATGAAGACTGGAGGAGAAGCTCCTCTAACCAAAGCGTATTCCCTGAACAAGGTCTGGAAGGTCTGGGGAGAGGGGAAAGAAAAGGACTCCATTACAATGAACAACAGATTTATAAATTCAGACAATTAGGAAACGCTGATGTGTACACCATTCTTCTCATTGTTATAGGCGGGATTAAAAAGCAGGGCAAGATGTCTGCTGCAGTATAATCAGTCTGGCTCTTTTTGTTCATATGAAGGAACTAAAACATTAAGGCCCTGATACTTCTGTAAGCACAGTTCCTCTTGACATAAAAAGAATTCTACCGGTGTCCTTGTTTATTCTTATCTGCCCTACTCATAATTACTACATTTAGACATACATGTTGACTGTTCATCCTAGACATACATTTCTAAAAGACTTTGGCTCCCTTGGTTTACTTCATATAGTTATAACTAACATTTTTTTTTCTCCCTGCGGCAAAGGGCAGTGGCAATGGCATCATGGGCTTCCCTGGAACACAGCTACTGAAAAGAAGTCTACTTGGAAAGCTTTGGAGTGTGATATGGTATGGATGCTGTCAGGGGTAGGTCTGGGCATCAGTATAGCTTAGTTAGGATTAGACCACAGGAAAAAAGGAAATAGCTAGGAGGACAATGAAATGATTCCACATTACTGCCTGCTGCTGAGGAAGAAGGTGCATAGTTTCCAAGCAGAGGAAGGATTCCCAGGTTGTAGGATTAGCTAGGGAAGGAATACAAAGCATCTTTGGTCATCAGAGGACAGAATTGCACCGCAGGAGAGTCACGTTTTTGTTAATGCCCTTTAAATTTCACAGCTAGGCCAGAGCCCTAGTTGATTCATCCTGGGTATGTATATGCTCCTCTATTATAACAACTACCCAGACTTTCCTATATTGACCCCTTATAATCAACAAGAAAAAGCTTTTAGGAAGGTTTGATTCCATAGACAATTGCATGTATTGCTTCATCTCTGAGAATCAATGGAACCAAGAAAGTGACCAGTATGGTAGTAACACGGTCAGATTACACACTTTCTCCATTGCATTTGTGGCTCATAGTCTAATAAACTCCATAGTTAGGTTAACTGGGTATGAGACTGTCTTTGTCTTTTGGCATACCAAACCAGAGTGGTGGAAAACTTATGCGATATTGACCTTCTCTCATATTTGTGGTGTATACTCTTTCTTCAACTCCAAATCAAGGTCTTAAAGGAAAGAAAAAAACTGCATAGTAATGACATTAACTGTTCACATAGTTCCAAATAATTTGCATGTGACTCCTTTTTATTTTTTCAAGTTTAGATTTTTTTATTGGTTCAACAAAATTGAAGTGCAAAGAGATGATTTCACTTAATCAAGACTGATCTGAAGTCAGTGGAAGGAGGGGTTTTAATTAATTTCTCATTTATTAAATTTGCTCTTTGGCAGTTGATCTCAGGATTATTTCACAGACTTTAAATTTCGTGTTTTTAATTAAGACTCTTGTCAAATTTTTCCTTCGCCAAAACGATCCTGATGACAAAGCTTTGGATAATATGGGAGAAGATGATAACCTAATTTTAGAATATTCATAGAGAGCCAACAGTCTTCTATAGGAAAACAAAATAAAGTCATGTGCAGTAAGTACCATTTCAATAAACCCACAACAAATAAATATGGTTGACTTAGAAGACAAAACTCACAAACAAGGGTGGAGGGAAAAGTAAATTTTGCACCTGGAATTACTTTTCAAAGGGCACATAGACTTGAGGTCTTGCTAAAACTGCTATCACAAAAAATTCTGTCATACTTATCACAGGAGAGTAAGGACTTTGTCCATTGTGGATACTCAGTGAAAATTCCTTGTTTATGATGAACTCGTGCAGGATATAAGAGCAAGTTCAGTTTCATCAAGTGCTTCAGTTAACAGTTCCCTTTACTTCCTGTCTTGTAGCATATTTAACTCATGCCTTATCACTCAGACTGATCCTACTTAGCATTAGAGGTGTATTGAGATGATTAGTTATCCTAAGTATTCAAACGCGTATCCTTTTTTATTTTTTATGAAATTCATTTCTAGATTTGTATGGTTGAAGCACACATGATAGAAATTTGTTTTGAAGGTTGGACCTAAGAGAAAGGCAACCTGATCTGGCTTTCTTAGTCCAGCTATCATGTCCCTCATTCTCTCCAAATACAGTCAAAGAAGGTAATGATAAGGATGATTAGTAACTTGTCTGCAATGTGATTCCTTGTGTGGAGAGAGTCAGTATGAGAAATACAATGGGCTCCATTGAGGAAGGAGAGGAAGTACTATGGGGGTGTGCAGTGTGATCCTTCCTAGGAGCCAGTATACCTGAACTCTATATCTTGCTATCTGAGTGACCTGGGGCAAGTCAATCAACCTCTTCAAGAATTGGCTATAAACTGAAGACAACTCTTCTTCCTTTAACAGGGTAGCTGTAAGGGTTAAATGAAATAATGCATGTTTGTGTTCTACTTTATAAACTTTGAAGTGATCTTCAAAGGTTGTTCAAATAAACATTCTTTTATGTTAATTAATGTCAATAATTAATTAGAATTAATAATAATAATAATTTTGCACTGTTTTACATATTTTATTATTCATTTAGAAACTTTTTATTGAGGATGAGATATTTCCCTGTTATTTTATCCCCAAAACCTTTAGATGCTAGAATTCTTAAGATAACCTATAACTTTCTTGGGAATAACTCAAATATCACCATTTTCAATATTCTAAAAATAATGATGGAGCCTTTTGCCTGGGTGAAGAGCAATGGCAGAGAACAGTCCTGCATGGGGGGTATTGAAATGAGATAAAAGTAAGAGCAGTGGCATTGAAGAGGGTGGTCTAACCAGGGCTGAAATTGTACCAGGATTTGGGACAGAGGGATACACCTGTGCCTTTGTAAGTTTAATTAGGGGAAGGTAGTTCCCTGAGTAAAGGGGTGCCATTACAATGGAATTGTCTGAATATTTCATTGATTTTCTTTTTCAGGTTCTTATTAATGAATATGGTTGTGATTCTTCAGCAGAAACAACTCTTCAAGAGTTGGTCTGGGCTGTCTTACACTCATATTGTACCCTACATAGGTCAGTGAATTTGAGGTGCCCTGAGAGCTACCATTCCTTACTTCCATTTGCTCTGGAAGCTCTGTGCCTTTAGGGGTATGCAAAGCAGGCAGGACCTCATGGATTCCACTTGCCATTACAGAGTTCAAAAGATACTCTTTAGAGAATATGAGAAGGCAAAAGGGAATTTTAACTCTTTCCTCCCATGCATGCCCTGGGGTCTGATCCTTTTTTTTAACCTACCAAGTAATAATGAAATGATCAGAAAGACAAATACCATCTGGCTATCTTATTGGTAGAAGACAGAACTAGCAAATCTGGTGGCTTGGGCAAGTACCACAAAGTAGACATGAGGCAGAGTTAATGAGAGTAGGATAGAGGACCATTAAAGAGACCTCTGACCCCAGGATACTCATAAAAATGAGACAAGAGGAAAAATCTCATCTGGGACTCTCCTATTTTAGCTATTTTTATTAAATAGATGATAAATTCAGTTATCTATACGTTCTGAAAAAATATTGGATTATAAGGGCCATTTAAATTTTAGATACCTGGTAAGACCGGGTTACTCCATTCTAGTTACATCTTTGAGCAATGATGATTGAAGATACCTAAGCACTTAACAAGACTTTATAAATGATCACAATAAGATTCATAATATACTTAAGTCCACATGAATAACATTCTGAAAGCCTGTAGAATGAAATAAGTGGGTTGTACTTCCTTTTCCTTCATAATGGTGAATAGCCAGAGGTGTGATTCAATCTATTATTCATTTGTTGGATTGGGGGCAGGGCAGGAGGGGTTCTTCTTTCTTTCCATGTATCATGAAGGATCGTTTGATGTTCTTGGAAGTACAAATGAAGAAAAACTAAGTCAGAGATTGATTTTATTTTTCTGTACTTTTACTTAAGTGGATTTTTCTCGATTGGGTCACCAATGGTCTTAGATACATAGAATTTCAGAGTGTTAGAATGTCGAGGGAACCTACGTAGAGGTAGTTTATCCCAGTGTACCCATTTTAGAATTAAAGAAACAGACTGAGAAGGGGAGGCTTTAGTCACAAAGCAAGTTAGGTACAGAACTAGAACAATTACCTGAACCTTTTGGGTCTCAACTTAGTCATCTTTCCTCTCTCTCTCTCACTCCAAATACTTATGATTTCTTTTTCCTGTTTACCTTCCCATGCTTCTCTTGTTTATTGTATTTGAGTGTCAAATTTTCTATTCAACTCTGGTTCTTTTCATCAAGAATGCTTGAAAGTCCTCTATTTCATTGAATGATAATATTTTCCTCTGAAACATTATACTCAGTTCTATTGGGTAGATGATTCTTGGTTTTAATCCTAGATCCTTTGACCTCCAGAATATCATATTCTAAGCCCTTTTATCCCTTAATGTAGAAGCTGCTACATCTTGTGTTATCCTGATTGTGTTTCCACAATATTCAAATTGTTTCTTCTTAGCTACTTGTAATATTTTCTCCTTAATCTGGAAACTGGCTATAATATTCCTAGGAGTTTTCTTTTCGGGATTTTTTTCAAGAGGTGATTGGTGAGTTCTTTCAATTTCTAGTTTGCCCTCTGGTTCTCAAATAGCACGGCAATTTTCCTTGAGA
>JAQQSW010008458.1:0-13469 GCA_028646575.1 Pseudocheirus occidentalis
TAGTAGTAGTAGTAATAGTAGTAGTAGTAGTACTAAGAGTAGTAGTAGTAACAGTGGTAGCAGCTGCAGCTGTAGCAGTAGTAGTAGCAGTAACAATAGCTGCCATTGCAGTTGCTGTTACCTTTGCTGTTGCCATTGCTGTTGTTGTTTTCTCTTCATAGATGAAGAACATGAGATAGAATGAAGTTAAACTAGGTGACAATATACCTATTAAAAGTCAGGGCGAGACTGGGAAATAGGTCATTTTAATCCTTGGTCCGGTGTTCATTCCACTATATCGTACTGTTTGTGTACAAAATATAGAAGACATTTCCAACCTCTGAATACCAATTCTGTGTCCAAATTACTTTGTATTTCTTTGACTATTATGTTTAGAAGTTCATTCCTTGACTACTTGTTACTCATTGTTATCATAATTCTAGTCTAGGGATTTACCTAGGCCTTTTTAGGTATTGTGACTCTCCAGTGAAATATTCCCAGGATGCTTCATCTACCCTTGTGGCTTTAAATAGTATTTATTCTTATTTTTTTAGATGAGCTATTACTTTAGCACCTTGAGCATGTTGTAGAGTTAAAAAAATAAAAGTTGTTTGAAACCTGTCTAAGGGTGTAGGAAGATATAATTTGCAAAGAAATGTGAGAAAGGAAGAAGTAGAATGATTAGAAGAAAAGTTAGGCACCTCAAATCAATAATCAAAACAAAACAAAACTATGTGACTACTTAGAAAGGAGAGTGAAAACATTAGAAGATAGTATGTGTTCATCAAGAAAAAGTCAAGTCACACTTAACCTCATTTACTCTCTCAATGGAATTTACTTTTTCGGCTAGTAAATCAGGATGTCTGGGATTTAGCAAGGTATTTGACCAAGGCTTTTACAATGCCCTTGTAAATAAGATGGAGAGATGCCAATTGAGCTACAATTATTTTAATTTATAAATGGTTGAACACCAGGTGAAAATAATCTGGATTAATGGGTTAGTCTTATAGGGAAAGTTCTAATGGTTTGCCACAGAAATCTGTGCACTACACCTTTCTATTTAACATTTTTTATCAGTAACTTTGAGGAAGATGTAGAGAACATGCCAATAAAACTTTAAATAATCCAATAGGGGAAATAACCTAAATATTTCATGAAACAATTTGTATCTAAAATGGATTTTTTTAGCCAATTAAAAAATCAACAGTGCAAGATGGTGGTGCAGATCTCCAAGAAGAGGAAGTTTGTTGCTGATGGCATCTTCAAAGCCGAGCTGAATGAGTTTCTTTTACCAGGGAGCTGGCTGAGGATGGCTATTCTGGGGTGGAGGTTCAAGTTACCCCAACCAGGACAGAAATCATCATCTTGGCCACCAGGACTCAAAATGTCCTTGGGGAGAAGGGTCATCAGATTCATGAACTGACAGCTGTAGTGCAGAAGAGGTTTGGCTTCCCAGAAGGCAGTGTAGATCTGTATGCTGAGAAGGTGGCCACCAGAGGTCTCTGTGCTATTGCCCAGGCTGAGTCCCTGCGTTACAAGCTCCTGGGAGTCCTTGCTGTTCCTAGGGCTTGCTATGGTTTTCTCCACTTCATTATGGTCAGTGGAGCAAAGGGATGTGAAGTAGTGGTGTCTGGTAAGCTCAGAGGCCAGAAGTCTATGTCCATGAAATTAGTGGCTGGCCTGATGATCTACAGTGGAGACCTGTCAACTACTACGTTGACACAGCTGTGCGCCACTTCCTCCTCAGACATGGCGTATTGGGAATTAAAGTCAAAATCATGTTGCTCTGGGACCCAAGTGGCAAGATTAGCCCTAAGAAGCCCCTGCCTGACCATGCGAGCATTGTAGAGCCCAAGGATTAGATTCTTCCTACCAACCCATCTCAGAGCAGAAGAGTGGGAAGGCAGAGCAACCAGCTATGCCTCAGCCAGTGCCCAATGCCTAACAGGACTCTGTAACACCTGGAATGGTGTGCCCAAAGCTCTTCTGTAAAGATGTTTAATAAATTTTTTTTTGTAAAACAAAGAACAAAACAAAACAAAAAAATCAACAAGATAAAATTCTGTACTTATTTATTGCTTGTTTTTTTTTTCTAGAGAGGCTAGTTGTTTTTGTTTGTTTGCTTTTTTTGGAGGGCAATCGGGGTTAAGTGACTTGCCCAAAGTCACATGGCTATTAAGTGTGCCAAGTGTCTGAGGCCATATTTGAACTCAGGTCCTCTTGACTCCATGGCTGGTGCTCTATTCACTGTGCCACCTAACCATCCCCTGTACTTATTTTTTAGTGTACAATCATAGTATCAGGTAGGAAGTAGTTAATATGAAAAGGGAAAACAAAATGTTGGTTTTTGTTGGTTTCTTAAATTAATTCGAGATTAAATATGAGTCAATAATGTGATGTGATTGCCAAGGTGGTTGACTTTAAATAATTTGGCAGTTCATTATTTTCCCCAGGAGGAGCCATGCTTTCATGACTTTAAATAATATTGCTCATCCTATAACTTTTTATTACATAAAATTCATTTTGAAGTCCACATTTTTTCCCTCCCACTTCTTCTTACCTCCAATGAGAGAGCAAGGAGATAGGCAACATTTTAAAATTATTATTAAAAGAGCCATCCCTAAACTTATTTCTTAAAAAGGCCTATTCACTGATTGGGTATTTGCCTCACTGAAGGTAAAAGCCTGAAAAAAAACTTAATTTAAAAGGGTCAAGCTCTCCCATTGCATCTTGGGCCATCTCCAGTCCTGCTGATTGATAACTGGCCAATGGACCCAAATGACTCTGAAGGAGAAAGTGAAGTTGGTGACCTTGCACAGACCTCCATCACTCAAATTGAAGCCAATTGCAAGTCATGTCATCATCTCCCTGTTGTCATAGTCCTCTTCAAGAATGAAGGACAAATCAGAACCACAACCACATTATTTATTGTTATTTATTTATGTCTATTTTATTTGCCTATTTGTTTCTATATCATTTCCCACAATAGGATGTAAGTTCCTTGAGAGGAAGGACTATTTCATGTTAGTATTTGCTTCTTCATGACTAGGAAAGAACCTGGTCAAAAGGAAATGCATAATGTATACAAAACCCGTGTTCTAGATATCTATGCCACCCTGTCTGTATCTGTTTCTGTCTGTGTGTGTATCTCTCTGTAAGTATCTCTGTCTCTCTCTGTGTCTGTCTATGACTCTCTGGGTATCTCTCTTTCTGGATCTCTCTCACTGACTCAAATTTATCTCTGTGTGTGTGTGTATATATACATATATATATGTATATATACACACACACATATAATATATACACACATATACACATACGTGTATGTATGCATGTATGTATATAAATGTGTGCATATAAATATATACAAACACACACATACATACACACACACACACACACATATATATATATATATATATATGATTCACATGAGAGTTATCTATTCCTATTACTTCTTAAATGGTCAAACAATATGTGCTTGTTTCTATGTAAAAAAAAGAGGAGAAAAAATTATCTGTACTTAACATTTCATCTGAGAAACTGAGCTCCCAGCATCAAGGGTCATGTCTTCCTTACAGTTAATACAACAATAAACACACTATAGACAATCAGCAGCTATTAAATTGCCAAGCAATCAACCTAAGAGACACATCAGAGTTCTGAGTTTCTGAATCTCACTGGCTTTCTGTACTCCAGGGTCCTGTTAAAGGATAACTATTTTGCACTTCAGGAAGTCAATAATTTTATGATCTATTCAAAACTATTGCATATACTCCAAAATGGTGTGTGTGTGTGTGTGTGTGTGTTGTATGTGTTTGTGTGTGTATGCATTTTCCAATAAAAAGGGCTAAAATATAGGAATAAAGGTTCCTGGGGCTTAGTTCTCTTCATAGATTTGTGACCCCAGTTTTGCTACTTTCCTTTACATTTTTCTCTGCCAAAAAAGGAGCAAAATTTCCTACCCATAGGCCAAGTGTGCTTTTAGTACTTGAGAAATGTTAAGCAAACACTAATTATGATATTTTTAAAGCTGTCATTTCTTAATGAGAGCTACTGTATGAATACGAAGTGTTATTATTCTTTTGTCTTTTTAAAATCTATGAATATTTCTTTAGAGAAATTTGCTTAGACATAATGTTGTAACCTCTTTTGAAACAGTTTTCTAAACCTTGGTCTAGTTACTTGATCTAGCAACTAGCCTATACAGATCATTTCTTCTGTGTTCTGTCTCATAACTGGAATTATGACTTGTTCATTTCATAGAGTTAATGTCACTTTTCTATTAATAGGAGTTAAAAGAAGAATTCAAAATTACAGAAGTAATTCCTTTGCAAGAAGCCATATGAATCTTGAATCATTGGTGAGCTGGGCCTTACCTATTTAGGCACTATATTAATTTAGTGCTATATAAATTAAATGATGGAGATATTTTATAGAACCACATAAAATAATGCAAAGGGGGCAAGAATAGTAATTAGGAGAATAAGAAGACTGGGAAAGGAAAATCAAAATACAGGAATTACCTGAAATCAAACTATATTGGCAAATGATGATAAAAAAAGAAAAGTAGATAGGTGTAAGAAATTAGACAACTAATAAGTAGAATAAATATGAAGTAGCCCAATGTGTTATAAATTACTGTATGAAGAATTAGTATTTAAAAATAAAAATTGCTGTGAAAAGAGGAAATTAGGTTGGAAAAAAATAGATTTTAGGTCTCCAAGTTACATTACATAGTAGCACATTAAACTCTGAATGACTATGAGATCTGATTATGAATCATCATATAATTTCAAAATAGATAAAAATAATTAAAAGAATCATCTTTCAAAGCAATGGTTCTATTACTTTGGGGAGAATTCTTAACAAAACAAGTCATAGAGATGACCCCAGGAAAAAGGAAAGTAGATATTTTCAATTACATAAAATTTAAAAATTTTAATACAAAAAATAAATACAAATAAAATGAAATGAGTCATTCTCAAGTGAAGGACATGTTTCAAATTATACTGAAAATGTCTGGTAGCAAAATATATAGAGAACTGGTAGAAATATATATTACTGACAGCTGTTCCACAATAGATTAATAGTGAAAGATTAGTTTTTACAAGGAAAAATAAACATTAGTGCAAAGTATAAGAAAATATTTGAAATTTTGCCATACAACTAACAAGTTAGCAATTAGTTGATAAACATTTACTCAGTACCTTCAATATGGCAGATACTATGATAAGTGTTAGGGCACAAAAAGTGTCAAAATATTGTCCTTGGCCCCACTGAGGTAACAAAATCTAACTGCAGAGATATACAGAAAAAAAGTGAAAAAAGAAATACTCTGTCTCTGTTTCTGCATCTGTCAATGTCTCTATCACTATCTCTGTCACTGTCTCAGCCTGTCATATGTATTAAACATTGTTTATATATATATATACATATATGCACACAAACAAATATATGTATACACATGTGTGTATATATATATATGTATGTATATGTATATTTGAAAATAATTCAGAGAAAAAGTACTAGAATGAAAAAGTTAGGGAAAGTCTTCCTGTAGAGGAGAGGATTTTAGCTGAGGATGCTAGTACAAGCATAAGGCAGAAATGAGGGAGAGTAATCCAGGCATGAAAGACAGCCAGAAAAAATTCTCAGAGCCAAAGATGCGATGCATGTTTTCCTTTTGTGGAACAGCAAGGGGGACTAGATCATTAGACAGAAGATTAATTGGTGAGGAATAAGTTGGAAGACTAGAAACAATGATGGGGGTAGGTTATGAAGGGCTTTGAAAACTAAAAAAGCATTCTGTATTTGATCACAAAGGCAATTGTGAACCACTGATAAAAGACAAATTGTTACAGTTGGAGGAAACTATAATAACAAAGGCACAGTGATCTACTTTTTCTAGATTATACTAATATTCTAGGATTTTCTTGTTTAGAATGCCATTAATTATGATAATAAGGATGAATGGGCACTTTTAAGACAACTTATCATCTAGAAGATTTATTTATTTCATCTTTTCAAAAATTAGCATAGGTTGACGTCCATTGCTCAGTTAAATTCGATTTTTTTTTAAATTTAATAGAACATCTCTAACTACAGTATTCACGCTTATGCTTCTGGCTTAGTAATGAGGATTTGATTTCTAAGATTTATTTTTTCTTATCATCATATATACTCCCCTGAAATGGATAAGCTCAAGTTAGAAAAGAGTTGTTCTCTCTCGTATATCATATTTTGAAAATAAGGTGCTTGGAATTTTTCCTGTTTTCTTCATCATTCATGTCTGTTATATCTATTTTGCAATTATAGGAACCATTTTTTCTCATTAGCTAATTTAGCTGTTCTAGCAAAATTATTAAAATGATCAGATGAGATGATGTCAGCAGTCAAATGAGAACAGAACCTGAGTAAGGAAGACCTGAGTTCAAATATGGTCTCAGATGCTTATTAGCTATGAGACACGGAGTAAGTCTTCTTCTTATTATTAATTTGATTTTAGTTTTAAGTATTTACTTCCACAAGATTTTGAGTTGTAAATTTTCTCCCCATCTCTCCCTGCCCCCACTACAAGACATTGCATTCTGATTACCCCTTTTCCCAATATGCCCTCCCTTGTAAAACCACCCCTCTTTATCCCCTTCCTTTCTATTTTCCTGTAGGGCAAGATAGATGTCTATATTTTATTTCCCAGTTGCAAGTAAAAACAATTTTTAACATTTTTTTAAAATTGATTTCCACATTCTTTTCCTTCCCCTCTCCCCACCACCTGCATTGAAAAGAGAAGTAATTCAATTTAGGCCATACATGTGGAGTCATACAAAACACTTTCATAATAGTCACGGTGTGAAAGTATATTTCCTTCCATCCTACCTCACTCACCATCTATTGTATTCTCTCCTTTGACCCTATTTCCCCTAAAAAAAAGTGTTTACTTCTAATTAATGCTCCCTCCATTTGCCCTCCCTTCCATAATCCCATTGACCTTTATCTTCTTTTCTCCTACTTTCCTGTAGTATGTTTCCATAACCAATTGAATGTGTATGTTATTTCCTCCTCAAGCCAAATACAATGAGTAAGGATCCCTCATTCCCTCTCACCTCCTTTCTCTTCTACTCCATTGTAAAAGTTTATTTTTGTCTCTTTTATGTGAGATTATTTACCCCTTTCTCCCTCTCCATTTCTCCTCCCAGTATATTCCTCTCACACCTTAATTTTCTCTTTTAGACATCATACCTTCATATTCAACTCACCCTGAGTCCTCTGTCTATATATATATATATATATATATATACATATATATATATATATAATTAGTATTTTATATTTACATATAGAAATATTTTATATATAGCATTATGCATAATATTAGATATATGTATATATGGGTATAAGTAAATGAATATATGTATATAAATATTGTATGTATGTATGTATGTGTGTCTGTGTTTCTCACAACTACGCAAATACTGAAAAAGGTCTCATGAGTTAGAAATAGCATGTAAATGGTTCACCTTAATAAGTCCTTTATGATTTCTCTTCTCTTGATTCTTGTATTTGAAAGTCAAATTTTCTGTTCAGCTCTGTTATTTTCATCAGGAAAACTTGAAAGCCCTCTATTTCATTGAATATACATTTCTCCCTTTGAAGGATTATACTCAGTTTTTCTGGGTAAGTGATTTTTGATTTTAGTTCTATCTCCTTTGACATTGGGAATATCATATCCCAAGTCATCCAATCCCTTAATGCAGAAGCTACTAAAACTTGTTATCCTGGTTGTGTTTCAACAATACCTGGATTATTTCTTTCTGGCTGCTTGCAATATATTCTCCTTGACCTGGGAATTCTGGAATCTGGCTATAATATTCTTAAGTGTTTTCATTTTGGGATCTCTTTCCAGAGGAGATCAGTGGATTCTTGACATTTTTTTTATTTTGTCCTCTAGTTCTAGACCACTAGGGCAGTTCCTTTGATAATTTCTTGAAAGATGATGTCTATATTCTTTTTGGGATCATGGCTTTCATGAAGTCCAAATTTTTTAGATTATATCTTTTCGATCTATTTTCTAGGTCAGGTGTTTTTTCCAATGAGATATTTCACATTTTGGTTTCTATTTTTCATTCTTTTGTTTTATTATTTCTTGATAGAGTCATTAACCTCACCTCTATTTACTCCATTCTCATTTTTAAGTAATTATTTTCTTTAATGAGTTTTTGGATTTTTTTTCCATTGGCCAAGTTTTCTTTCTTAAAGCATTGTTCTCCTTATTGACTTTTTACCTCTTTTTCCATTTGGTCTAGCCTATTTTTAAGGTCTTATTTTCTTCAGTGTTTTTTGGTGTCTCCTTTAGCAAGCTGTTCACTCATTTTTCATGATTTGCTGGCATCACTCTTATTTATATTTACAATTTTCCCTCTATTTCTCTTACTTGATTTTCAAAATAGTTTTTGAGGTTTTTGAGTTTCCATGACATGTTACCAATTATTTTAATTCTCTTACCAAATATTTTGCTTGGTGGCTTTGGATGTAGGAGCTTTACCTTTGTTATCATCTTCTAGTTGTATGTTTTGATCTTCTCTGTCACCGAAGTAAGATTCCATAGTCTGAGACTTTTCCTATTTTTGTTCATTTCCCTAGCCAATTGCTTAATTTTTATTAAGGTAGAATTTTACTTCCAATGTGTATGTGTGTGTGTGTATGTGTGTGTGTGTATGTGTGTGTGCGTGTGTGTGTGTGTGTGTGTTGGAGGTGTATTGTCCCAAAGTTTACGGGTTTTGTCCAGCTGTTTTCAGAGATACTTCTAGGAACCTATAAATTTTCAGTTATTCTAAAGTGGTATGATAAAAGGAGAGGTGTATACTCCTCTCCTGGTCTTTACTCTGGTGTATGAGTGACCATAAGCAGTCTTGTCTCACTTGGAACTGTGAGGATTCCTTCTCCACAGCAGCCAAAAGCTCCACCATACCAACACTCCTTCTCTGCCACTCAGAACTGTGACCCAGACTGAAACATGGCAAAGCAAAGATCCTTACAACCCCCCTCTGATCAATTGCTCAATCCCCACACCATCTCTGGACTGAGAGCTCTGGAAGCAGCCATTACCACCTCTGCTCCCCTTGAGAAGGGGGCCTGACCAAGTTCTTCTCTCTACTCTGGGGCTGGGGGTACACCACACCCTTCTCTCACCCAGGTCCTACAGTCCTTTTCTACCAACCTAACAAGATATCTTTGGTGTTTGTTGGTTAAGAAGTCTGGAAAGTGCATTAGCTGTCAGAAATTCAATCCCCTAAGACTTATTCTGTCCCCACGTATGTTTACATGGCCCAATGCTGGACTGATCTCTTATCTCAGACTGGTACAACAGATCTCTCCTCCTGGCATGGTCCAATGCTGGACTGAGCTCTTCTCTCAGACTGGTACAACAGATCTCTCCTGCACAACAGACCTGTTGACTTTCCAGGTCGTCTTGGGCAAGAAAATTTCTTTCACTGTCATTTTATGGGTTCTGCTGCTCTAGAATTTGTTTAGAATTATTTTTACAGGTAATTGGAGGATTTGGGGGAGAGCTCATACAAGTCCCTGCTTTTACTCCACCGTATTGGCTCCACCCCCTTTGGGTAAGTCTTTTGATCTGTTAGCCTCAATTTCCACCTCAGTAAACAAGAGATTATTATAATACGTCCCTTCTAGGGTTGTTGTGAGAGTAAAATGAGATACTATATGTAAAAGAATTTAGCACAATGGATGTTGTACTCAGTATTATTGTAATGATGATCAACTACGATGGAAACATTTTTCACATCATTTTTTCTTGTTTCTTTTGTTATATGGCTCATATGTAAATACATTTTACATAATTTCACAAATATAATTGATAGCACATTGTTTGCCTTCTCTGTGGGTGAGGGAGGGTCTGAAAAGAGGGTTAGAATCTGGATGTCAAAAATAAAGAAATAAAGGTATTGAAATAAAAAAAGCCAAATTGTACAGCAATCTAGCAGTATAGGTTTTAGAGATCACCTAGTCCAAAACTTGAATTTTATAAAGAAGGAAACTGAAACACAGAGAGAATATATTTTCATAATATCACACACATGGCATGGAACAAAGCCAGGATTTGAATACAAGTCTTCTGAATCCACTACAATTTTCCATTAAATCAAAGACAGGTGACATTATTTCCCTGTATATCCTAAATATTTCCTGTGACAGACTTGTTATGAGATATATGGCCCCAAACATAGGGACTTCAAAACTCATAAAACAGTTTTCCCAATGCAGTAGAAATCAATTCCAACTGCAAATATGAATAAAGGGGGAAAAGGGAAAAAATCTATAATTTTTAATATTTGCTTATGACAGTCATTTACATACTTTTTGGACATAGCAGACCACTTACTCTACTTTGAGAGAGAACTTGTTTCAAATATTTTCTCTAGCACCAATAGTGCAACCCTTAAGAAGTCACTGAATCTCTACTTGAATTTCAGTTTCTAATATTCTATGTATAAATTAAAATAACCAGTAGGAATTTTACAGTATCATAAAAGAGACTTCAGAAGCACCCCAAACATCTTCTATAAATTGTAGTAATTATTTGGGAGTAGTTTGAATATAGTTATTTTCAAATGTCACTAAATGTAAAGATTTTCATATATGATAACTCTTAGAAAATAATTTTCTTCTCATGTGATTCCTTACTCTTATAATAAATAAGTGAATGAATAAGCCATTTTTATTCTTACCAGAGATTCTATTTAGGATGTAGAAAATCGTGCCTAATTTATAATTCTTACATCCTTTACCCAGCTCTGCTTTTCTGCTGGCAAATTTCAGATAAGGTTGTTTTTTTCCTCTTCTACTTCAAATGCCAAGAATTCATATGTATCACCTGTTAGAGTGAAGTCAGAATCTGGATGTGCTTGAGGTGACTCATCATAAGTATCTATTAGGAAATGAATAGATATGCGAATCCCCCAGAAATGGAATGAAATATCCCTTGCTATACCTCCAAGCTGAGGATCAAAAAGCCTCTCTGATGCAGTTCCTTAGAGGAGTCAGACCCAGGATATTAGCCCATTGGAAAGCAGATAATTTTGTAAAATATGGATGACTTTGAATAATGTTTGGTGAGGCATTCCCTCTATTTTCAAACCAGGCCTGGTCTCAGTTATTGTTATTTTCCTAGTTATATTAATTAACAAATGTGAAGTTCTATTTGCTTATATAACATTCTTTCCCGAAGGGTATTTCTTCCTTCACTTCATTCTATATGTGAACAACCTTGCTAAAATAGTATCCTTGATCCTGCAAAGCTTTCAAATGCTTTATGGATTTGCAGAAAAAAAATCACAAACAAAAAGAACTCTCAACTGATAATAATATAGAACTAAAGTGTCAAACTGATTTCTTACAAGAAGAGACATGGAGTGAAATAATCAGGACTATAGAAAGTCTTACATGTGTATAGTTAAGTAGTTTTTCATAGATTTTGTAAGATTTATAAAACTTAAATTGAAAAGTATTAAATTAATGATTATAATAGAGATACAAAATGGAACTGAATAGATAGCTTAAAATGAAATCTAAAAGATATGTAAAATAAGTGTGTGTGTGTGTGTATGTGTGTGTGTGTGTGTAAGAGGGAGGGTTTTTTGTAATACTTTACATTTTTTATCTCATCTGAGCTTTATGGACCTCTGAGGATAAGCAATTATAGGTATTATTATTTCCATTTTATGAAATAGTAAACTTAGTTTCAGACAAGTTAAGGATGCCAATGGTAATCTCACCAAGTGCAATGGTAATGGAATTTGGAGATGCCCCTGAATTGACTTGACTTTTGAGTTGAGTGTTAAGTCCCAGAGCTTGTGAATCCCACTTGTGGGATGGACTTGTTGACATGAAGAGAGAGAGATGAACTGGGAGGAGCCATGAATTGAAAAAAAGGCACAAGCCCAGAGAAAGCCAGAAGAAGGACTTTTGGGAAGAGCAGTATAAAGTATTGTGGAGCCTGAGTTGCTGAGACGAAGACTGCTGTGAGACCGCTGGAGCTGCCCAGAACTTTTGAGGACTGCCACCTGGAGCTGCCAAGAACTGAGGAGGCATGACTGTGACGCCCATATTTTGTCTGTCTGTTTTGATGTTGTTTTTCCAAATTCACCTGATGGTGGACAGTGCTGCTGTTGTAGAGGTCCTGGAACCTGGCTGTTGGTTCAGACGCCCAGAAGGATTTTCTTGTATGTTCGCAGAAATCCTGGGAGGAGTCCTTGCTTATACTTTCAGGGGTTCTGGGACTGTTCTACTGGCAGAGTGCGACTTGATGAGGACACTGGTTATGGCCTTGTTGAGCCTTATCTCCCCAGGACCTGAGATTGCTGAGGGCTTGCCTCAAGTGAAGATGAAAAAAGGGCCTTTCCTTGTGCTTTCAATGCTGAGATGATGTCTTGACCTTTTTATGGCTTAAGGGTGGATGGCTTTTTGTGCTCTCCTGCTCCCTTTTAAGAAAGTACTTGCTGTTAATGGATGGTATTGTAATTACTTTGAGTCCAGGGGTGGAGAACCTTTGGCCTTTTTATGCTCTGTGATTGACCAAATGAATATATTTTGTTTATGACTGGAAACTGATCCCCATTTGAGAAGAGACTTTGACTGACTAAATGAATGTACTGTCTATGGGTGGAGTAGTACCTGGACTGAATTAATAACTTACTTGCTAAATGAATGAATTATATTGTATTTTGACTTTCTCTGTTCTGTGAATATTTGCTGAATAAATGGGGTTTGCTGCTGGTAATCCAAATCTTGGAAGTTGCCTTTGCTTGGCATTACAGCAAGAAGCAAAAAAGAATTGGGAATTGGACCTCCAGGGTTGGAGCCAAGAGGAAAGCATAAAGAAAACATAGAGGAATAAAGCCTAAAATTGAATTGTGGAATGGCAGATCCAATAAAATGTCTTAGTGAGACATTGTTTCAGCACAAGATAACTTAAGAGGTCAGATGGATAATACAACAGTAAAGGCTGACCTGAATCCCATATGGATTGAACAACAGTGGTGGGGCCAGTGGGTGGCAATGTAGCTTCAGGAATTCTCAAGTCACAGAGAGTAAGGGGACCTGACAACAGGTAAGAAAGTGATTACAGGAGACTCCTGTAATACAACTGGATGAAAGACTAGATACTGTTTGATAGTTCCATTGCTTATACCCACTTCTTTTTTTTTTTAATCTTAATTTGTTTTCTTGGTTACATCATTCATTTCCACAAGGTTTTGAGTTACAAATTTTCTCCCCTTTTTGCCCCTACCCCCCAGCCCAGAACATTGATCCCACTGTAAGATCCCTCCCACAATCTATTCCCTTTTATGCCCTCCTCCAACACCTCTCTAGCTTTCTAGCAGGGCAGGGAGCTCCTCCCTGCCCCTGTCCCTGTATGTATTATTTCCCAGTTGCATTTAATTGTATAGCTTTAAATACTGGGTTCT
>JAQQSW010008459.1:0-13469 GCA_028646575.1 Pseudocheirus occidentalis
TCAATATTATATCTTAATACAGAAAGCAACAAGGAACAAGAGAAGAATCACCTGGTTTCCCTAAGGGGGAAACCAGCTTCACATTTAAAGATTCAATCAATCTTGTTAAAGATTCAATCAATCAATTCACCTGGTTTCCCTAAGAGGGGAACCAGCCTAACACTAAAAGAACAAAAGAAGAATATTCAATCAATCAATTAACAAAAGGAATCACCTAGTTTCCCTAAGGGGGAAACCCTGCTCACTTAAAGATTCAATCAACAGTTCACAAAATCTTCCACTCATGGGGCAACCATTAACTTTAGTCTCCAAATAAACTTCTTAGAAAACCACATAAACTTTCCACCCCTTGATTTCCAACAAACCTCAGTTTAGTCCAAGGGGAGGCCTTTTTCTTCATCTTGACTCTGGGTAGTCTCTCTGATTCCCTGGATCCTCTCTTCCCTGGTCCCAGCTCCCTCCTGAATCTGTCAAACAATCACCTAGATTCAGAAGCAGAAAGCTGACAGGCTCTCATCCAGTCCTCAGGGCAATTCCTGGCACACACTGAAGTTCACAGGGTTCAGCACACCTCAAACCCTTCAGGACTTCTCTTGCCTGGAACTCAAGGATCAGCCAGGCCATGAACAAACAAAGTCCCATCCTGTTCATGTCTCAGATACTGGGAGAGGAACACACTCTCTCTCTCTTTCCCTCTCCTTTTCAGCTGACTTCAGTCTCCAAGAATCCTCCTTCACTGAGGAGCCAACTCCAAATTCTCTCTTGTCCTTCTAAAATTCTTCTTTATATACAGCACTGGCCTCCTGTCTCAGCCAATAGCCTTGATCCAAGTCAAGGGGGTGGGGGTGGGCGCTGATTTCACATCTTTTCACCAATGGACAGAGTTCATACCTTCTATACTTAGCCCTAAGTTACTAGGTGCTACTTAGCCCTAAGTATCTGATATACTTAGCCCTAAGTATCTAATAAACTGATTCCTATTACACCCACCTGGCAAATGTCTAAGGCTAGATATGAGCTCAGGTCTCCCTGACTCCAGGTTCACTTTGCCACCTACTATCCATAACACTTATTAATGATCACAAAATAAAAGCCTAAGTTCTACAGAGTGGAATTTTCTAACAATAAAAAAAGCAATTAAAAAATTTTTCAAAACTTGTCCTTTTCTTTTTCACTGCCCCTTATATGCTGTGCTTTGGAAGTGGGGGCGGCAATAGGGGTGCCTACCTTAATTAATCTTTTGTTGGTCTCTGCTACCTAATTCTGTTTTATATCAATTCAATTCAATAAACATATTAATCACCTCCTTATTTCATATCTCCTTCCTTCATAGTCTGAAAAACTGAAATACTAATTTGTTTCCTGAATCCAACATGCTATCTCCTATATCCAGGCATTCCCAGAAGTCGTCATTTCCCCATTCTGGGAATGAATTCCATCCTCTTCTTCACCTTTCAGAATCCTATCTTTCTTCTCCATAGCTTTCCCAAATCCCTTCCAGATGAAAGTCTTCTCCCTCTCCTCAAATTTTCCTGGGAACACTTTGGATCACTCCTTTGCTCCCATCACCTCCCATCTTCTATTATACCTCTCTGGGAACATGCATTGGTGCCCCTGAAGAGGAGTCCAAAGAGGGTTAGGGCTGTAGGGAACCATAAAAATGAAGAGGAGTCCAAAGAGGTTTAGGGCCGGGTCCTGTGGAAAGAATTCCACTCAAGTCTTCTCAGCCAAAGAAAAAGTAAAGTTTATTGAAAGATATCGGGTAGACTCTTACAGAGTAAGTCTGTGCTAAGCTATTGCAAGGTGCTTTCACACCCTGTGGAGGGAAGATGGGGTCTTATATACAGAGGAATCTAGGGGTGGTTCAGAGGAGGAGCCAATGAGTTCAGACTCCAGTAATGAGCATGGGGAGGATCTTCAGGTGGAGTTAATGAGGTCAATGCAAGAATGGATTGATATTTTGATAGGCTCAAGGATGGGAAGCAGATGGACAATGGAGGGCCATGCTAGTAATAGGGTTGGGCCCAGCCACAATGAAATACTTATGGCCTCTGCAAATGCCTCCTGAAGATTCAATCAGACTTCAAGAGGTTTCCCAGAGTATGTACCTCAAAGATTCAAGGAGAGCTCAAAAAAGGGGGGGGGGAGTCCCAGAGCCCACACCTCATCACCCCTACTACCTGCAGTCCCCATGGACCATAAGCTCCTTAGAAACAAGGACTGTGTCATTTATAGCTTTCCTGGATATCTCCAAAGTTTAGCATAGTGACTAATGTGGTAGGGGCTTAATAAATGCTTTTTCATTTATTGATTGTTGTTCTACTTTTTTGTTGTTATTAGTGGTGACAGGATAGAAAACGCTAATGACTCTGACTATTGGGAATTAACTGAAGCAATAATGATCAGTGAATAATGTCAAACTGGTTACTGGGTTCATTGAGTCAATAAAAAAATTTGAGTACTGGGGAGGCTAGGCAGTGCAGTGAATAGCCTATGTGAATAGCAGTGAATAGAACTGGCCCTGGAGTTGGGAGGATCTGTGTTCAAATCCAGCCTCAGACACTTAACACAAAACTAGCTGTGTGACCTTGGGCAAGTCACTTAACCCCAATTGCCCACTTGCCACCTCCAAAAAGTAAAAAAAAAAAAAATGGGTACATACTACATACATGGAACTATGTTAGAAACTTTGGGGATTACAACAAGACAATGCCAGATGATCTAATAGAGAAAGCACATACTTAAGATCTTAAAAGGTAAACCAAAGAGAAAGGGAAAGAGAATTTATATATTCTGGGGGAATTTCCATGTATCACAAGGACCCAGCAATATTGTATGGTGAGGCAAACAGGGCCAATGATAGCTATCAGATGGCTTCCTGACCAGTTCTACACATAGGTCTTGTTCTATACATAGTGGGCTACAGCCCACTTTAAGGAGTGGGACCAGCCACAATATACCTTATTGACCAGGCTAATACCTGAAAGTCCTACTGAGTCACTTTTCTAGTTAAGGGAATTTTCCCATGAGGACTCAAGATAAAAATCATTTACTTTGCCTTAGAGGGAGGGAGGTTCCTCCATTCAGGTAATTTATCAGCTAGCTAACTATCACCTCTGGAGACAAATACACTTCCTTAGACAGGACATAACACAAGTCTGGGTTGGTTTTTGTTATTTAGGGGGCTGGGGGGGAGGCATTGGGTGGGAGTGGGTAACCAATCTGTATGGGATTACAAGAATTTGGGGGTATGTAGAGCATGAATGTAGGATATCTTCAATTGGGGAGCCACAACAGCAGCCAAAGAGCACAAAAAGCATGCCAGGAACAATGTGTCAGTTCTGGGTATACTCTCCCAGCTGGGCTCTCTTCCTTAGTGACAGCCTAATAGCTGTGAGGTTCTAAATTCAACATGAAGTCTCTCTCTTAGGTGATCCTTCCATCTTCCTTCATGAGTCTTCCTGTCTTATTTGTCCCCTTCTCTCCACATATAACTATCACAAATCCAAGCCTCCATAGCCTCTCACCTGAAATAACCTCCTCAGACAGAGGGAGGTAAGGAGGAAGAGCATTCCAGACATGGGGATGGGGGGAATGGAAGAGAAGAGCATACAACCAATCCAAAGGCAGACAGAGGGAAGATGGAGTGTTGTGTGGAAACAACAGCAAGCTGGACTATACCACTGGCTAGTAACATATGTGTAGGGAAGAAAGTATTAGCAGACCAGAAAGGTCAGGAGGTGCCAGGTTACAAAAAGCTTTAAATGTCTATATCTGTTTTTTTTTCTTTTTTGGAGGGCAATTGGCGTTGAGACTTGCCCAAAGTCACACGTTTAATTTTTGTGTCAAGTGTCTGAAGCCAGATTTGAACTCACATCCTCCTGACTCTGTGTTCTATTCACTGCGCCACCTAGCCGCCCCTAAATGTCAAACAGAAGAATTTCTATTTGATTCTGGAGGTAAAAGTGAGAAGAGAGGGTAATTGACAGATCTATGATTTAGTAAATCACAGTGGCGGCTGAACAGGGGATAGATAGGCTGAAGTGGGGAGAGACTTCAGCCAGGGTGATCAACTGGAAGCCTCTGATGAGAACCTGTACCAGGTGATAGCTGTGTGACAGGAGAGAAGAGGATGAATAGGGGAGATTATTATAAACAGAAACAGCAAGAATTGGCAATAGACTGGTTATATGGGATAGTAAAGAGTCCACAACGACACCAAGATTGTGAGCCTGTGTGACAGAGAGGATGGGAGTTGGGGGAAATCTAATGAGTACAGTTTTGGTCATGTTGACTTCAAGACGCTTGAAGAATGTCCAGTTTGAAATGTCCAGAAGGCAGGACTGCAGCTCAGAATAGGGATGAGGATATAGAGATCTAGGAATCATCTGCAGAGAGTTGATAACTGAACCCATGGGAACTAATTAAATCACCAAAGGAAAAGGTTCATCGTTCTCAAAGAAGACCAAATTGACTTCACTCTGTTGGGGTCAAGGTACAATGTGTCTAACTGTAGCTGATCAGATCGGTACTGGCTTAGAAGGTTTTAGTACAGGTTGAGCACAAATAGTCCATGTGACCATTTGGAGTGGAGGTGTCTAAATCTGCACGTTACGTTTCTTTTGAGCTACACCAAGGGAGATAGTACAGAAGGAAAAGAGAACATGACCCAGGACAGAGCCTTGGGGGACACTGGGGTCAGTGGGTAGGACCAGCAAAGGAGAATGAGAAGGAGCTGTCACCGTAGAACCAGAAGATAGTGGTTCATGAAAACCTAGACAGATTTTGTAGAGGTCAAAAAAATTGAGAAAAGGCCATTAAACTTGGCAATCATCGGCAATTTTAGAGAGAACAGTTTTAGTTAAATGATGAGGTGAGAAGCCAGCTTGCTTCTCTTTAGAAGAGAGAGGAGAGAAAGTCAAGGCAATACCTATACTGGTAGCTTTCTCAAGTTCCCTTCAAGGATCCCTGACTTTCACACTTCCATAGTTTCTTCATCTAGGAAGTGGGATAATAATACTTTCAAGAACTATTTCAAAGTAGCTGTGAGTAAAGTAAGGTTTCATAAATCTTAAAGCCAATGTAATTGTGAACTCTTATTATTATGTATATAGCACTTCATACACTATAAAGGGAAGAATCAAAATCTGGCCCACATTCTTTTATTAGGTATTGTTGCTGTGTGTTTGTCCTTTATTATTATTATTTTTTAAGTTCTTTATTTTTTTTTTTGCTTTTTTTTTTTGGAGGGAGGGCAGGGCAGTTGGGGTTAAGTGACTTGCCCAAGGTCACATGGCTAGTAAGTGCTTAGTGTCTGAGTCTGGATTTGAACTCAGGTCCTCCTGACTCCAGGGCTGGTGCTATATTCACTGGGCCACCTAGCCACCCCTGTCCTTCATTCTTGAAGAGGACCATGATATCAGGGAGATGATGATATGACTTGAAGTTGACTTTGATTATAGTGAGGGAGGGCGGTGCAAGGTCACCAGCCTCACTTTCTCCTCCAGTCATCTGGGTCCACTGACCAGACATTCATCAGGACAATGGCAATGGCTAGGATACAATGGCTCTTTTAGGCTAAGGTCTGTCCAGGTTCTCACTTTAAATGAGATAATGCCCATTCAGTGAATAGGCTTCTTTAAGTAGTTATTCAAGGGATGGCTCCTTTAATTAAAAAAAATTATTATGTATATCTCCACTAAGACCTCCTAGCCCAAAATATCATAGAGGTATGGTCCACTATACCAGACTATAAGGCCCTGCCGTAGACACTAAGGCAAAAAGGATTATACATGATTCAGAAACTCTTTGGGATATCCAATAATTATAGTTATTATTATATTATTAACTAACATGTTTATAGCACTTACTACATGCCAGGCATTGTGCTAAACAATTTACAGTTATTATCTCATTTGATCTTTTCAACAACACTGGGAGGAAGGTGCTATTATTCTCTTTATTTTATAGAGGAGGCAAACTGAGGAGAACAGTCAAGTGACTTGTCCAGGATCACACAGCTAGTAAGTATCTGAGGCTGGATTTGAACCAGGCCCAGCACTCTATCCACTGTACCACTTAACATTTCCCAAATTATGCCCAAATTTGTCCAATTGATAAGTATGGGCAATTACATATACCAAAATAAATTCTTAAGGAAAAGAGTCCATATCTTTCCTTTAACTTTCTCTTTAGAGTGTCTAAAAAAAAATAGATCTGGATCTGACATTATTAGGTTTGTTGCCTAGTTGTTTCAGTCTTATCTGACTACGATCCCATTTGGGGCTTTCTTCAAAAATATATTGGAGTAATCTGCCATTTCCTTCTCTGGCTCATTTTACAGATGAGGAAACTGAGGCAAACAGGGTTAAGTGCCTTACCCCCAAGGTCACACAGCTAATAAGCTACTGAGCCCATACTTGATCTCAGGTCTTCCTGACTGCAGGCACCACTTAGCTGCCCGTTAGAAGACATTAGAAGGCCAGAAGTTCAAATCCTTTTGCCATTTACTACCTAAGTGATCCCAGACAACAGTTTCCAAGGGTTTCTTGTTTCCCAGGGCTGCCATGAGGCTCAGATGAGATAATACTTGTAGAGTGCTTTGCAAAGCTTGAAGCAGTAGGCCTCTATTTTTTGTTCTGTAAAATCAGGAGCTGGACTTACCACTACAATTCTTTCCAGCTCTAAATCAAAATCTAAGACCCCAGGTACAGACCTTGCACACCGATTCTTACACAATAGGGATGGGGACTGATTCTGTCATTTCACAATAAATGGCATTTAACATTTAACAAATATTTTCTCATTTGATTCTCACAATAACCCTGGAAGTGGAAACTATTCCCTCTATTAATACAAGTAGGCAGTTGGGTGGTGAAAATGGTTTACAAGGCTGCATTTAGAGTTAGGAAGATCTGAGCGCAAATCCAGACTCAGACACTAACCGCTGTGTGACTTAGCAGCAACTCACTTAACTTTTCTCAATCTCTTCCTCATCTGCAAAATTAGCACCTTCCTCCTAGAGTTGTCAGAATAAAATGAAATAATATTTGTAAAGCACATTGCAAACCTTAAAAAGAGCTATGTAAATGTTAGCTGGGCTAGCTAGGTGGTGCAGTGGATAGAGTTCCAGGCCTGAAGTCAGGAAGACTCAATTTCATGAGTTCCAGTCTGGTCCAGACACTTAGTAGCTTCCTGACGCTGGGCAAGTCACTTAACCCTATTTGCCTCAGTTTCCTCATCTGTAAAATGAGTTGGAGAAGGAAACGGCAAACCGCTCTAGTATCTCTGCCAAGAAAACCCCAAATAGGATCACGGAGATTCGAACACGACCGAAAAATAACTTAACAAAAATGCTAGCTACCATTATTCCCTGGCCGGAACACCGCAGCACTCTATCCGCAAGACCAAACCGCTTCTCCCAGTTATAAACAACTTTAAAAACAAACAACAACAAAAAAAACCTCGAGGTAGAGTAGGGGGCGGGAGCAACGGTGGGGAGATGGAGGAGGGAGGGAGGAACAGCTCCCTCCTCCCCCTGGGTTCCTGCTACTGGATCCCCTCCTACTCTCTGCCTCCCTCCCTCCTCCTTCCCTGCTCCACCTTCTCGACCCACCCCCATTGCCCTCGCCCTGCCCCTAGCTCCACCTCCTCTCCGCCTCTCTGGCGTGGTGCGCAGGCGCAGTGCCGTCCCCCGGAGGTCGCTTTCAGATCGCTGGCTGCGGTGGACGCTGCAGCATCCTCTTCCTTGTCTCTCCCTCCCTGTTGTACTTTCTCCCCGCCGGGCGGGGCCCGCAGCCACCGGGATGGCTGTGCCCCTGACCGACAGCGAAAAGCGGAAGCAGATAAGCGTGCGGGGCATCGCCGGTCTGGGCGACGTGGCCGAGGTGAGGAAGAGCTTCAACCGGCACCTCCACTTCACCCTGGTCAAGGACCGCAATGTGGCTACTCCCCGAGACTATTTCTTCGCTCTGGCTCACACCGTGCGCGACCACCTGGTGGGCCGCTGGATCCGCACGCAGCAGTACTACTACGAGAAGGACCCCAAGGTGAGTCCACGGGCGGCGGGGCGGCCGTTCCCTTCCCCCAGCCTGTACGGCCCCCTCCTCGAGTCTCCACTCCTGTTCTGCGTCCCTCCCTCTTTCTGTACTGCCCCGCTGTGCTGCAGCCTCTCCCGTCCTGCACCCCACAGACTGCACGTCCTCCTTACCCTGTCCTGCACCTGTCTCTCCGTCTTGTACCGCCCCCACCCCAGTCCTGTACTCCTCCCCCGTTCCGCATAACCTCCCCGCCCAGTTCTCCACCCCTCCCCAGGTCTTGCGCCCCTCTCTCTTGTCTTATACTGCCCCCAGTACTGCATCCTCCTACAGTCTGGACCCAACCCCCCAGCCCGCATAATCTTTCCACTCTGTCGGGCACCTATTTTTCCTCGTCCTACACCCTCCCCCACTCGGCTTCCCTTTCAAGCCCTTTCTTGCACACCTAGTCTTTCACCTCTCTGGTCCAGCACCCCTCCTCAGCAGCCTACAAAGCTGCCTCCACCCTCATGGATCCTCCCTTCCTCTGGTCAAGCTCAGGGGCTTTTGCATCCTGCAAGCTCTGGGATAGCCAGCCCAGTCCATCTATAGTCTTCTGGGTTCCATACCCACTCTCTTTTCCTTCCTCCCACTATCTGTCCTGCCGAACCTTCCCCCCTTTCCCCCCCCTCCATCCTCTAGACAACCCTATAGCTCCCTCTGAAGCACAGCTAGAATGACCTAGGGAAATAGATGTAGAGCTGGAAGGTACCTTAGAAACAAAGAACCCTGTATTTGGAGTCAGAAGGCCTAGGTTCAAATCCACCCATGTTCTTTCCACTTACTCCCTAATGACCTTGGGCACATCACTTAACCACCTCCCTGAGCCTCAGTTGGTGCATCTGTGTATAATGAAAGGGTTAGACTTCCTCCTTTAAATTGTATGATCTCATAACTCACCCCTCCTTAACAGAGGACATTGCTCCCAGGAAGTTTCTTTTAAAAATGTCATCCTTGACTTGTATTTCAGAATATCTGAGGTCTATAGGGATAGACCATATGCAGCTAAGTCGATAGGATTCTTTATTCTTGTCCTAATATTCTTAGTTATCTTATATTCAGTTTTAGCAAAGTCTTGCTGAATTATCAGCAAAAGACTTATTATGAATGTGCTTCAGGGCAGGATTAATCTTAGGGGCTGTTGGGTTTTTTTGGGTTTTTTTTCTGTATGTTTGTAGGGGTGTATACAGGAAGCCAAGCCTGGGCATTCCAGTGTGATAAGGTGGTGAATAGTAGTCTGCAGGACATTGTAGATCTATTGACCTGGTTTAGTAAACTATACCACTGTAGGAATTGTGTGCAAAATCATGAAATCAAGGAGTAAGGACAGATGTGGAAGGAGAAAAAAAAAAAAGCATTTTTTTAGTCCAGCGTGATCCTTGAGAAATTTGGTTTTTAGTTTTGACAGTTGAACTATTTAAAAAAAAAACTAAAGAGGAATGAAAACTAATCAGGAAAGAGATTAACTTTAGGATTAAAGGCAATTTGCAGGAATTTGGAAATTCTGAATATGACAGGATAATGTACAACCCTCAGTCCTTGGACCAATCCACCCTTTTTTCTGATTGTACATTTATTTGATAATATTTTTCATGTTCCTTCCCCTACACAGTTCTTCCTTGGAAATGTGCTGCAACTTACTTATGTCCATCACATTTCCCTTAATTTCCTTTTGGGTTCAACCATGACTTTAACTATTCAGAGATAAGTATTTTTATTCTTTGTAGTCAGTCACATAGCAACAGAAAGGATTGTTCCAGAGAAAATTTTGGCTCCCTTGCTTCAATAAAATAACGTATATAAAACTCTTTGTAAACTTGAAAGCTGTGCAAATATAAGCTTTTTCATTATTTTTATTGTTGTAACAAAGGAAGTCTATTAAATCCAACTCCCAGAAGGATTTAATCTGATAGTGTATTACTGCACTCTGTATCCATAGGTGCCCACCATGAGAAGGGAGGTATGTTTGTTGCCTCTTATCCAGGACCAAACTTAGTTATTACAGTTACTTAGAATTTGACCTCCTATGAATGTACTTTTTTTTTTTTATGTTGATATTTTTTTTTTCTGCTTAGTTTTCTCAGAATCAGTTTATATAGGTGTCTCCTGGCTCTCAGATTTCATTATATTTATTGTATCCTGTGTCACAGTGCATTAATATTTCATTACATTAATATTTCAGAGTTCTTTCAGATGTTCCTGAATTGATGGATACCCATTTTGTTTTTCCTTTTTTCTATCACAAAAGGTACTGCTACATATATTTTGTTCATATGGTATGTTTCTTTCTATCTCTTTAACCTTCTTAGGGTATATACTGATAATGGGATTGATGGATCAAACAATATGAATTTTCTTACCAAATTCCAAATTAGTTGGACTAGTTTCTAGTTCCACCAATAATATATATGTGTCCATCTTTCCACAGCCTCTTTACCATTTACTATTTCTATCTACTACTTTCTTGTTAATATTGTGTAAGGAAGATTTTTCTAGTGTACCTGCTGTTCAGCAATTCAGATCTGGCAAAAATTTGTAGGATTACACTTGGCAGAATAATTTCAAATTTATGAAGTGCTCTAAGATTTGCAAAGCACTTTCCTCACAAGAACCCTGTCATGTAGATAGTCCAAGTATTATTAAAAGTCTTCACAACCTATCTCCTTCCTTTCTTTACAGGTTTTTACTTATTAATTCCCTCTATGAGCTTTACTGGCCAACCATACTGACCTGTTTGCTATACCTCACACCATTAAGTCTTTGCCTTTGCCCCGTGACTGTCATGCTTTCCCTCCTTTCCTCCACCTTTTGGAATCTTTGTTTTTAAAACTCGGCTCAAGTACCACTAGGATGCCTTTCCAACCCTTCCTCCCCTCAGCTGTTAGTGTTTTTCCCTCTTAAGATTATTATTTTTATCCATTCTGGCAGTATTTTGCATATACCAATTTATGTCTTTCTTGTTAGACTGTAAGCTTCTTGAGGGCAGACTTTTTGCTTTTTCTTTGTATACCTAGTGTTTAACACAGCGTGAGCACATACAGAACACTTAATAAATGCTTCTTGATTGATTGATCTCAATTTTATAAAGATAAAGAAACAGATTCAGAGAGTTTGTGACATCCACAAACATGAAGAATTTGGACCAGGTCTCCATAGTTCAAGTCCAATTCTTTATCTGCTATGGCATTTTGCCTCTCAGTTGGAAATAAGTAAGGCTAGGTTTAAAAGATGGCAGCTGAGATTAAAAAAAAAAAAAGTCATAATCAGCAGGCCAAGTGGTACAGGGGACAGACCTGGACTGGGAGGCAAGAAATGTGGCAAACCCAGCTTTGTCTCTAGATAACTGGGTGATGACCTTCAGCAGATCATTAACTTCTCTGCGTATCACCCAATTTCTTCATCCATAAAAGATTCCATCTCTGAAACCTTTTCTAGTTCAAAAATTCTGTGAGTCAATGTTTAGAAAATTTTCTAAAGAGTTTAGAACAGGGATGGGGAACAGACCAGTTGACTGAATCCAAACTTCACAGAACAAATTCCCTTAAAGGATTTGTTCTGTAAAACTTGGACTCAGTTAAAAGGCCATGCCCAAGGACCTAGAAGGCCACAAGTTCCCCACCACTGCTCTAGAACAAAAACTGAGGTTTAAAAGAATATTCCTTAAAGAAGTAATTGACCTTCTTGTAGAATATTTCAGCAGCATTTTAGTTACTTCTAAAAAAAATTTCTTACTGGATATTGGTTAAAATTCTGAGCTCTAATGGGTACCTAGGAATATTTTGAAGGAGAGGGGAATAAATTTCACTTTCATCTTAATTAAGTCACATATCCCACTTAATAAGTAGTGTTACTTCTATCTGCAGTGACCTTTTATGAAAGCTATTAGAATGGAACAAGAGATACACACATTCTATTTTTCTTTTTACTATATTTATTATTAAGCATTTAATTTGCTGAGTTCTTTGTGATAATTTACTAGCTATTTGTAATAGGTCATTTTACAAATGGGACAAGAACATAACTAAACTTTTCCACAATCGTATCTGATGGGTTTTTTTTCCTGGTATAAAGAATAACTGTAAACCATTTATTACCCCTCTACATTATAACATAGTTTCTAAACAAAGTTGTTTTGAAAGAAAATGAATAGAGGTGCAGAGATATTTTTCTTTTTCATTACAAAGTGAGGTACCATGTTGAGCCAAGATGGCGGCGTAGAAGGAGCAAGGTCCTGCAGCTCCCACACTGCCACTCTAAACACCCAGAAAATATGAGCCCAGACAAAGTCTAGGAAAGTCTAGGACTCTCAGACTCACAAAAATAAAGAGAACACATCTCTCGCTGAAGGCAGCTTGGCAGCTGGGCAGCAGGGACTCATCATGGCCCCTGCAGGGGAGACTAGAACAGCCTGAAGCCGAGACTGTGGCCAGGCCTGGGACGGTGGGAAGGAGCCGGGCTGAGCTGAGCTGAGCCCTGCAGCCAGCCTGCAGTGGTTCTACAGCCTCCAGCACCTCCACATCTGCCAAGGCATGAGAAACGGGAAGGGAGAGGGGCAGCTCGAAGAGCAGCTAGTGTAAAAGCGCAGCTGCCGCCAGGCAAGACCCCAGGGTGGCTGCAAGGAGCCTCCCAAGCCACAGTGTGAGTCTACTTCAAAAAAAATCTAAAGCACCTGCCTGAGGGGAGCTTTGGTCAGAGACAGTTAGTGAAAGTTGAAACTTTGAAAATTAATTTGGGGGTGATAAAGCAGTTCGGGCCATTCTGCCCCCAGGGCAAGGAAGCAGTGGGGAAAGGGAACTGCTGGATCTGCCAGCGGCCCCCACCAGGCTGCTTCAGAGCCACTGGCCTGTGGACTCTGCAGGGGGGCTGAATCGATTGATCAGGGCCAGGTGCTCTTGCATTGAGTAGCCTGGATCCGGATAGTGGTCTTGGGTGGTGGTCCTGGGGTGCACTTTCAGCAAGCCAAAGCTGGGGGAACTTGCAACACTCCCCCCCCAATAGCTCTGGCAGTTGGGAAAACCCCAGTGATTTGGAACAGAGCTTCTCCCCTTGGAAGCAGAATTTCACAGACCTAAAAAAAACCCAACCAATTAATTGATTGGCCAACATGAGAAAGAGGAAGCAAAATAAAAACACCAATAAAACTCTAGAATCCTTGTTTTATGGATAAGAAGGGTCAAAGCATGGAATGGGAGGAAGAAAGCCCAGAAATCAGAACTCCCACACCAAATGCTTCCAAGACAATTGAAGAATGCCTAGAAGCTATACATCAACTGAAAAAGGACTTCGAAAACCAAATGAGAGAAGTGGAGGAAAAATTGGGAAGAGAAATTAGAATGATGCGAGAAAATCATGAAAAGAGAGTCAACAACCTGACTGAAGAAAACAACACTTTAA
>JAQQSW010008460.1:0-13469 GCA_028646575.1 Pseudocheirus occidentalis
TATATAATATTGTGAATTGTTGATACTGTGAACATTGTACTGAATCTGATTTTGTAATGAAACAGAGTGTTCACTAATACTGTATAATCTGAATCTTAAAAGCTGTTCACAGTAACATTCTCTCAGGAATCTACTGCTGATTGGCTTAACACACACATAGCTCATACTAAGCCTGTATTCAAAATTTTCCAAGCTTAGTTATTTCTACGAAAGCTTCACTTCATCAGACATATCCATGAGAGACTTGACTAAAAACCTCTCTACCCCAAAGCCCCTTCCAGAGGGAAGCACTGGATTAGAACCCTGGAGTGAAGAAAACAGTTTCAAGGTACTGCCTCTAACATTATCTTTTGGACCTTGAGCATCACTTAAACTTTGTCTACCTCAATTTCCTCATCTGTAAAATAGGAATAATAGCACCAGAATTACAGGATTGCTGTGAAAATCAAATGACAACACAGAAAGACAGATGGGCACAATGGATGGACCATGGAACTTGGAGCCAAGGTTACCTGAGTTCAAATCTGACTTCAGATATTTACTCCCCATGTGTCTCCCTAGGCAGGTCCCTTAACCTCTGCCTGCCTCATTTTTTTTTCTTTAATCTGTAAAAAGGTGATTAATAATGGCACTGACCTCCAAGGCGGATATGAGAATAAAATGAGTTCATATTTGTAAAGTACTTTGCAAGTCATAAAGCACATTATAAATGCTGGCTATTATTTTAATGAATAATGCCCTTAATCAATCAAACAACAAGTCTTTAATAAACTTCTACTATATATCAGGCACTGTACACACCAATGGTATCATACAAAGGATGAAATAATCTCTGATCACAAATAGGTTATATTCTTAGGGAAGAGATAATTAAAACATATGTAAATCTCTATACCTTACCTATAAAATGAATATGTATACCTGTTGGTTTTTCATATTTAAAGCTTTCATTTAGTTCCCATTGTTTTTCCAGTAACAAAATGATTTGGTAAGTAGTTCTACAAAAGGGCATCCATTTAAGGGTGGTCATATCCTCTCCTATGTACTGAAAAGTCTAGGTCTTCTCCCATCCCACAATCCCCCATGCTGCTCAGATGCTTTATCATTTAGGGTCATAGGATCTGTGTTGTAGAACTGAACGGGACCTTAGTGGCCTTCTAATCAAAGGATTATAGATTTAGAGTTGGACAAGACATTGTAGGCCATCCAGTCCAAAGCCTCCTTTTTTAGAGTTGAGTCAGCTGAGACCCAAGTGGTTTAAACAACTGGCTTGAGATAATGTAGGCAATAAACATCAGAGGGATAATTTCAATCTAAACCTTCTATCTTCAGACCTGATTCTTGGTTATACTCTGAAATTTTGAAGTTTTTGGGAATCTGATTTCCAGATAAGTAGGAGGTTGCTTTATAAATACAAGTCCTCTTTTAAATCTTCTAGGTTTCATATTTAGTAATTTTTTTAAAAACTATATCTCTGGTTTCATTGATATAGGAGGCTTCTGGTGAGGAGCTTCCTCAAGCAATGTGGATCAGTGACCCCGCCACAGTTTTAGAATTGATTTGTGTACCAAATTATTTACCCAGAGTCCTCAAAATAATATGTGTCAAAGGTAGGATTTAATTCCAGGATTTCCTTATTGGAAAGTCAGTTCTCTTTTCATTACAACACATGGTAATCCTCTGAAGTGGACACTGTGTGTGTGTGTGTGTGTGTGTGTGTGTGTGTGCACGTGTGCGTGTGCATGTGTGTAATATCATTCAACTTTTTCCTTTCTTAGAATTAGCTCAGGTTTCAGACTTTGCTACTCTTTTAGTTCTAGAATTCTTCAGCTCTTGGTTCATGTAAAAGCCTTAATTAGGACGTAAATATGGAGTAATCTGTGCTAATGATTCCCTTGGCTATCCACTGCCCTATTTCTCAGACATGAATATACTTGCAGCAGATTTGCTTGCTGCTAAGAAAAGCTCAGTCTTCCAACAACTAACCTGTTCTTTCTTCAAAATGGTTTTCCTCCTGCGTGTCTCATTTTGTTGTTGTATTTGAACAGGTTTAGAACTGGCAATGTTATATAGTCTTACTGTCCCCTGGTGAAGATCAACAGTTTTAATCTTTAAGGGTATTAATTTATTTTTTTTTTCTTCTTGGCCAGGTACTGTGTCTACTGCTCCATTATTGAAAATGAAAAATATTACATGTATTTTACTGTCTTTCTTTTATTTGTAGCACAAGAAGAATGGGCCCCAACCCGTTCCAGCCTAAAGGCACCACCTCCAAGGGCAGCCAGAGGGGGATACAGGGAACACCCCTATGGTAGATATTGAAGGTCTTCCTCATCTGTGACCTCACCTCAAAGACAATTAATAGCCTGTGGTCTCCACATAAACAGCAACAAGACAAGTAATAGTCCATTTCTTTTCTATCCTAGGGATTACTGCTCATGATTACCCCCTGTACTTCTTGTGTATTTCTTCCTATACTGTTGGCGTGACATTGACATTAGTATTATTTTATAATACGGACTTAAGAGACTTTTGGCAAGCATCGTCTATAAACCATTCAGTAGGATGCTATACTCTTGGTTGTTTTCCCTTGTCGTGTGTATTTTCTTTCATTTTATTTTTTATTAAAAGAAAAAGCATGAAGCTGTTACTGGATCTTGAGTTTCTACCAACTAGCCGAGGTTGAGCTTTGTTTAGGGTTGCTAAAAGATTGTAATATGATTTTTGAACTAGATGATAATCAAGATGTAGATAAGCTGTTTTAACCTGTCTTTTAATATATGTTAGTTAGATGAAGATGTTCGATATTCAGTTTGTAAATTTAATTTTAAATGCTGTTTTAATGGGGTTGAAAACAAGCAGCTACTGTATGTATGTAGCTAACTGAATTTGTTCAGTGTTTTAACCTGTATTTGTTAAAAAAGAAAAAACCACATAAAGTTCCATGTGTAAGCTTCTCTAAATAGGAAACCACAATTTTGTCAAATATGTTTGCCATAATTTGTCAATAAAGCTGAAACCTTTTGTAACAAACTAAATTTGGAATTACTTGTTTTCTAGCTTTAAATGCCTGCTTTATTTCTTCTTCAAGAGATGCCTAAAATGTTTTCTATTTAAAATTACAAAAATGAACCCAAGTCTGTTTTAAGAATTTTGTGTAAGCCTTTAAAAAATTGTATTAATAACTTCTGGTTGTTAAATAATTTAAAAGTTAACAAACTAAACTGTTACATGAATCATGGTTAGTAAACACTAATGTATAACATGTTAATGGAAAAACTGGATTTAGAATAATAAATGGATTTTAAACTATCCTCTAAGCTTTATCTTGCTAAACACAAACTCTGATTGACTTGTTTGTATTAGCATGTCTCACGTGAGAATGTAATGGAGTATAAAGAGGTAAGATTATCACTTACCACTGTCTAAATGCCTAGTTCTTCAACCTTTGAGTTTCCCCGCACATTAAATATCCCATTCAACATGTAAGCATTGCATAGATTCACGTTCTTGTTTTCACTCTGAGGAGTGCGTTGACGGCATTTGCGTAGTACAATTTGTTTTGACAAACAAATCATCAGTGTCACTGGCCAGTTGTTGCTATTCAACCTCAAAAACTTTATTTGTAATTTTCAGTGCTAAATATCACCGCCCTTGAAGGCAGTTTAGAGGGCTGATATTTCTTTTGAGACTATCAGACTTGATGGCTGATGATTATTAAGGAAATATGTCGCAGGACTCAAAGGATGACTAAACGTTAAACAGGTAACACTGATAGTAACTCTGTAATTTTGAGTATGCAACAGTAATGTTAAATATTCTCAGTTATTAAGTTACTGATAGTTAAAAAAGTAAACCTACAAAAACATAACAAATAGGTTTATAGGCTATTAAAACAACTAATTAACATTAACTAGAGGCACCAAAATTATTTTACAGTATATAACCCTCAAGGTAATAAACAGAACTAAAATTAGCAATAATAGTAATGCAACTCTTGCTAACATCAAATATATAACCTAAATTTTGATGGAGAAAAAAAAGTGAGAGACTTGATGGTAGGGATGGATGCCAAAACTGTTAATCTTTTAAAATACAGTTTTTTTGTTTACAGTGGCTTTTTGTCAATGTGGTTGGTTTACTTTTTTGATGCGAATAAAGCATAGACATATTGCTGTTCAGTTTGTGAACAAAAATCTCTTGCAGCTGGAGTTGCATGCTAATAGCTTTTTGAAGCGTGTCCTGTCATCTGAAAGTGAATTTTGGTAGCATTGGCTTAAGTTGAATACTATTGGGTTACATTCACTTTTTATTCTGTCTCACTGTTCCAGGTTTCTACAAGCAAAGGGCACATAACTGAGCAGCAGATGTGATGTGTTAGGAAGTATTCAGGTAAGCTTTTTTTTCCCCCTTCCACTTCAAAATATGTTTTCCTCAGCAAAAAATGTCACAGCATGATATGACAGGAAGTATGTACATTATAGGCTGCCCGCTACAATTCTGGTAAAGTAGAGATTGCTGCCAAATAGGCAGCTGTTTTATATGTCCTTTAAAGTCAGTGGTCTTTTCTAAATACTTGAAGCTAATTAAGTTTAATATTTACTGGGAACAATTTTCTGCAAATAAAAATTTCATACTTTTAATGCCAATGGTTTTTAATACCTGATGCACATTGGTCTGTGAGTTACACTAATTTTTTCTTCAGTGCTGAAAGGCTAATGATTAATGTGTAAAGTTGGGAAAAGCCATGGTATGGTACAGTAGAAGGACAATTGGCTCTGGAATCAGAGACCCTGGGTTCAAATTCTGCTTCCAAGGTTTATCTACTGTGTGACATCGGGTAAGTCCCTTACTTTTCTAGACCTCAGTTTCCTTATCATATAAAAATGAGGGAAGTAAACAGTTTAGGTCTCCAACTTCCCTTCCAGCTCAAGGTCTGTGATTCTATGATATAGAAATTATAATAGTTGTTTTAAATGGAGTGATTAGGTTGATACTTTCATAATTTTCTCTTAGTTCCAAGCCTAGTATAGATAGCTCTTCAATTAAAAACATCTTCATTTTCACCAAAAATTTCAGCCATTTCCATTAGATATACTTTTACTGATGATAATCCCAAGTTTTTCCATCAAGGAAGGTGCTAAGAAGGTAAAAATAGAAATGAATTTTCCCTTGAAATATACCTATTTCTGAGAAGCCTCAATTTTATGTCCTCTTTCTTCTCTCAAATTGTTTATTGGTAGAAAAGAAACAGAAAATATCATTTTGTCTTTTCACATGATAAACTTTTTCACTCTTCTAGCTTGTTAAAATGGCATTTGAAATATAATGAGTTTCAAAAAAGTCACTTCTGCCTTAGTACAGGGGGAAAAGAGCGCCAGAGACAAAGAAGGTGTTCATCATGCATTAGAAATGGAAAAAAAAAAATCCACTTCCCACGTAAGGTATGAAAGCTAAAATGTGTTTTCAATCCCATCCTTAGGCATGACTAGAATCATTTGCTTGTTTCTACTTTTTTGGGGGATAAGGGGGTGAGTTTTAAAAACAATCACTTATCAGAAAACACTGATTTACTTATCAGTCTTCTCAAACACCAGTCTTCCAGCCATTCCTTAGGTGTGGGACTGGGCTTCATGAAAAAGAGCAATTAAGAAAAAAAAAAGAATGAGACTCTTGATTCTTGCCAGTCACTAAGAAAAAAGAACTAAAAAATGCACCTCATGATACTCTGGCCACAGGGAAGGAGGATGACTGGAGGAAATTCTGAGAAAGGACAAAAGGTGCAAAGAGCAAAGATGATTGCAGTTTTCTTTCCAAGTGAGAAATTCCTTTTGGTCTTGGGCTTTGAAGTAACTGGTCTGATCTAGATCAATCCCCCAAGGGTGAGCAGACTGATAGACCTCAGTTCTCATAGCCTATGACCTCTTATGACTTCTCTTAGACATCATCATCATAGAATGGAAAGAAACAAATATCTGTGGTGCTTTTGCAGGCCCATGAAGTCCTTCTAAGAATTTTCCCCCCTAGAAATTAACCCCAGGATTGAATCCCTAAATAATCTGGAATAAAGAGTGTCACTGAACATATCACTAAACTAGTCATACACACATATACATACAGACACATATATGGACACACACAAACATACAAATATAACCATGAGCACAAATAAGAGGCATTTTGACATAATTGAGACATAGATATCCTCGGAGTCTGGAAGATAGCACTAAGTTCTGGGCATGCCTCTGACACATATTGGCTGTGTGATCCTGGGCAAGTCATTTAACTGACTTCTCAGTGCCCCCAGGAAAAAGGAGAAGAATATATATTCAATTGTACCACCTTTGATTTCAGTGGTTTAGGGAACCTTACCTGTAAGAGAAACTCCCTCTGCCCACGCACAGCCACTTCAGTTCTAAAGAATTGTCTGGAGTATTGAGAGTTTAAGTGATTTGCCCAGGGTAGCATAGGTATTAGAGGTGGTCTTTAAACAGAGATATCTTCCTGATTCTAAGGCCTCTGTCTTTCTCTGTCTCTTTGTCGCCCTCTGTCTCTCCCTCTCTCTCTGTCTTTGTCTTTTTCTCTCCTTCTTTCTCTTCTTCCCTGTTTCTCTTTTTCCCCTTTTTCTCTTCTCTGTTTCCTGTCCCACACCCATAACTTCATAACTTTTGAGAGGGTTCTTCATTGTTATAAAAAGTATTTTAAATGAAATAATATCTAAAGGAATTTGAAAGTCTTTACCAAAAAACAGGAAATTAAACAACTGTTGCTGATAACATTGTTCATCATTCTCTAGTAACTAAAGTTTAGACTGTGTAAGTAATGCAGAGACAGAGACAGAGAGAGAGATGTGGATATGGACATATATACAGACACAGATATACATATACATATAGATGATATAGATATAGATATAGAATCAAATAAGATACTGTAAAAATATGCTTTTTTTTTCTCCAGTTATGGAAAGGCAGTGAGATTAGTAGGAAAAGCCCTAGACTTTCAGTCAGGAAACACAGGTTTGAGTCCTGACTATGCTGCTTTGATAGCAGTGTAACTTAAGACAAGTGACTTCAGCTCTCTAAGCCTTCATTTCCTCCTCTGTAAAATATAAACAAATATAATTTCAGAGCCAACCTCAGAGGATATTTTGAAAGAAATCTCAATTATAGACGTGATGCATATGTTATGGTTATTAAACTATTTCCTAATGAAAAATTACTTTTTCTGGAGATGAATTTATAGGGCATCCCTATGGATGCTGTGTGTGTGATATAACATATAGTTTTAAGCCAAAAGGTATTATTCGAAACAGTGACATAATACTTTACTAAATTCCCCTAAGAGAAGCTGACTAAATAATATTAAAAACTCAAGGTATTATTCTTCTTAAAATATATAACCAATAAAAATGTTATCATTTGATATAATTTATTCATCTAGAGATGAAATGACATTTTGAAGTCCTCAAGACATTATTTAAGATCTATTCCAATTTAACACAAAACATATTTATTAAAAATCTACTATGGGCAGGGCATAATACAAGGCATTTTGTAATCTAAAGTGAAGTGCAAAAAATAATTGTTCTGTCTTCTCTACTGGGAGCACAAGTATAAACAGAAAAGTGAATATATGATCATTTTAGGAGGTCATAGTCTATTCCAATATATATTACCATAGCATCTTGCATACCTTCAATTTGAACATAGTAAATAAATTGGAAATGTGATTTTTCTTCCCAAGGCCTTAGATAGCCTATGCATATCTTTTATGACATTGTTACTAGTCTGCATTATAGTTGTTTTGTATTTTTCACATATTCTAGGCCCACATATTTTTATACCCCAACATGGTGAAGATTCCTAGTGCCTTGAGGGCAAGATATATGTCCTTATTATCTTTTTATCTCAGATAATATCTGGAATGGTGCTATGCATATAGCAGGAACTTAATGAATGAAGAATAAATAGATAAAGTATGAATGAAGGAGACAAATGTATGCTGAAAAGAAATAATACGTTTGAGACACTATCCTTTAAAGTCCTTTAGGTCCTTTTTTCTTTTACTTGCAATAGAAAAACCTGGAGTTGAAAGCTTCAAATATTGTATATCCTCTATGATTTTGTCAAACTACCAAGTAATTTCAGGTTTATCACATTTTAAGTGCACCAAATGTCACATATTCTCTTCATTCTACAAAAGCAATGTATGAGTCTAAAATGCTGTCTAAAAGAGCTGCATATTTATCAGATTATATGCATCCTATCTTGTTACTGTACTACAAGCTAAATTGCCTAGAAATATGTAAATTTTGATAGTGTCATGTAGGGTAATATGTTGTAGTACTTCAGTACATGACTAAATTATTTCCCACAACTCAGAGAATAAAAGGAGAAATCTCTCCAATTGATATATTTTGGAAGGAAGGTTTGGGGATTGAATAAGGGAAGGAAAATTATTTTTGGAAAAATTGCACACATGAGAGATTAAAATGGTATTTCATAATTAGAAAGATCATTCCTTCTCAAAGTGCAATGAATTTTCACTGCATGATGTATATCGCCTAATAAAGCAACTGTTTTTGTCATTTGTTTCTGACAACTAACTCATCAAAAGGATCTGTTTACTTGAATTACCTTCCATTTCTAAACACTGTTAGACTGGTCTCTATCATCCTCATTAAGCATTCAGTTTTTCTTATGATAAGCAAAGATTTGCATTCTTGAAATATTGGCCATGTTCAAAAGTATTTAGATACTCTCTTGCTAGGATAAAAACTCCTTGAGAATAAGTATTGTTTCATTATTTGTACTTTTATTCCCAAAGTGTAACACAGTGTCTGGCACAGAGTAGATGCTTAATAAACATTTGACAAAGTTGAAAAATAAATAATATATTATTTTGAAATAATATACATTTTAAAATATCTTATTGCTATAGTTAATTAATTTAGTTATGTAGATCTGAATTAAGTATCATATAACAAGCCTAGAAGAGTTGTAGAGTTGAAAAATATTTCTTCCTTATCTTGCTTCTAAGAAAATTTCCCATCTTTAATTTAATGAATTGGAATATTTTATCTGAAAAAAAAAACTAGCCAGTGGGCCTGTAATGCCATGCACAAGCAGCTTCCTGAAAGAAAATTACTATGAACAGCTTTTAAAGTTATGATTACATAGTATAGTGAACACTCCATTTATTACATAACAAATCAAGGCAAACATCTACAACAAATCACAATATGATATTCACAACATCACATCTTATCGAAGAAAATCACAATATAGTATTCACAATAGCTTAACATTAAAATGGCTACAGTTTTCACCAAAGTGGTCACAGTATTTAGGACGAAGAACAAAAGAACAATCTTCTGGTATCCTTAAGGAGGTCTGCCCCCTTAATCATTCAATAATTTTACAATACAAGTCTGTCTTCCACTCATGGGGTAATCAAAGGTTAACTTAATCATTCACTTATCTAGCAATCATTCACTAAGTACCATTAGTTAATAAATGAAATCATTAGACAATTACACAAACCCTCTACTCCTCAGTGTCTAATAAACTTCAGTTTTCTCAGGTATTCAATATCCAAGGAGATGGCTTTTCTTCATTTTGACTCAGGGTGGTCTCTCAGATTCCATGGATCCTCTTCCATGGTCCCACCTCCTACCTGAATCCACCAAATAGTCACCTGGATTCAGAGGTAGACAGCTCTCAGGTTCTTGTCCAGTTCTCCAGGCAGTTCTTGTTGCACACTGAAGTTCATAGGGTCCAGCACATCTCAAAACCTTCATGACTTCTGTTTCAGGGAACTCAAGGATCAACCAAGCCACAAACAAAGTCTTATCCTGATCATGCTTCTTTAGTCTTCCAGCAGTTCGGCTGGCCCTAGGACCCAGAAGGAATCTCTGCCTTCCAGGCAGCCTTCTCAGCCTTCCTGGCAGCAATTTCAGCCTTCACCAGATACTGGTCTCATAGAAAACTTCAACTCAGTTCTCAGTCCAGTAGCAGCCCTGCCCCCAGATGCTGGGACAATTCAGCTTCCTCTGCCAGGAGTAAAAATTCTTGATTCTGACTGTCTCTTCTCTGGACTCTTCTTAAATACACACACACACACACACACACACACACACACACACACACACACACACACACACACACAGGCTTCCTGTCTCAGCCAACCCCTTCCTGTTATGTTGGCAACAGGAGACAGAATTCTCACTTTCTGTTTCTTTCACAGAGGTGCTAAGCTAAGGGCTAAGTACCTGCTTACTTGACATAGCAAAAAAGCGGTCTTCAAATTTAAATTAATTACCATTACAGGGCTATCTGTTATTATACCTCCACAACTTTAGGATCTTTTAAATTCTTTAATTCTTTTCTTTGAAATACAGTCATGTATTTACTTACTTTATACTTACCTTATACTTTCAACTTTAATATAAAAGACAAATATTCTTTAAATTTTTTTTGACGAGAAGTAATTTATGTAGCATATGAATTACCAGTGTTCTAAGTACAAAATAATATTGCTATTTCCCACGTAATCAAAGTTTTACATAAAATCCCCAGTTTTTCACTCCTTTCTCCCCTCTCATCTCTATCTTTGGGCTCCCCTGGCTTTCTTAAAATCTTAGCTAAAATACCACCATCTGCAAAAGGCCTTCCTAGTCCTCCATAATTAAAGTGGTTTATTCATTTAGATTATCTCCAATTTATCTTCTATAATCTAGTTTGTAACTAGTCAGTTCTATATGGTCTCCCCTATTAGACTATGAGCTCTTAGAGAACAGGAATTGTTTTATTTTAATTTTTTCTTTCTTTTCTTATCATAGTACTTGCCACTTTAATAGGTACTTAATACAGGCTTGTGTAATGAGAATCTGAAGATCTTTCCTGCCCCTAGACCCTTTGCTTAAGTAGCTTAAGTGGCTCTGAGAATGTTCCCTGATTTGAAAGTATACTCTTGCCCTCTAATAGGCTGAATGTGGTCATGTGGAGCCTGTGGCAAGAGGCTTGTTTTTTGGGAATGGCCACACCTTGTTGCTTTGTAATTGGACAGTGGGTCAAGAGGGCTGTGACATTCTCTGACCCAGGAGAAGCCTATATATTCGCCCTGATGTTAGGTTTTGCTTTGGGGCTCATTTTGAGAAGAGTTGTGTGATTTGGCCAGATGAGAGTCTTGGAAGCCAGGAAGCACCCTGGCTTTGAAAAACCCAGATGTTGATGCTTCCCTCTCTGGTAACTTGAATAGGTAATGGATGTGACGGTCAGATGGTTGGAAGCCAGTCTGCTAATCTGTTTCTTGGTCTGCTTGTAACTTGTGTTTGTAACTTGTGCTTGTAACTTGGGTTTGTATTCTCTGGAGTTCAGGGTGCTAACTTTTTCCCCTGAGCTAGATAAACAATATGTTTATTTGATTAAAAAAAGATTGTTAACCCATTTTGAGTTGCTTTCCTTTCATAAAGCAGATCTAAGAACCTGTCCTAGAAGCTGCCCTAGGTATGCTAGGGTGCTTGCTGATACAGCTTGTCAACTTGAGGACTTCAATTGGTATCATATTACCTGTTGTAACCTAGGTTAAATATACACACCCCTCTCAGTTAAAGTCCTTCTACATTGTTTCATTATGGTATGAAGATGATCTGGGGTTCTTGAGGGCTAGTCCAGGAGATCATAAGGTCTTACAGATCCTACCAAACTGGACAAGCCATCAGTAGAGATCCAGTAATATTTCATGATTGTAGTTGAAGAATGAGATCAACCAAGTTGGGAAAGATTCTTCATCATGTTGACCATGGAATAATGGTTTCTTTTTCCAATCAGAATTATCCAAGATAATCAATCAGTTTTTAGAGAGGTTTTGATCTATGTTTGTTGAAGAAGTAGCCACACTAATGAAAGCACAGATCAAAGAAAGTGGGGAATCATAGTAACATTTTACTGTGGCTGTATAGGGGTCCCATAGATTTTTATGAAAATGATATACTTTTGACATATTACAATCATGTAGAATATATAGGCAAATCACAAATATTGGTTATAATTTGTTTTTTTGTTTTTTGGGGGTTTTTGTCATGAAATTATATTCATGGATTTATTAGGATTAAGTAGGAAAAAGTAGTATCTTTTTCCTAATTTAAATTTTTTTGTTTATTTTTATTTTATATCATTATTTCCATGTGATTTTGAGTTACAAATTTTCTCCCCATCATTCCTCTACCCTCCACCCAAAAACAGTGATCCCACTATATAACCCCTGCTCCAATCTGCTCTCTCCTACATCCTCCCCCATTACCCCTCTGAATTTGTGGTAGGGCAAGATGGATCACTCTATCCCAGTGCCTGTATATCTTATTTCTCAGTTTCATGTGAATAATAATAATAATTAGATAGATAGATAGATAGATAGATAGATTTTTTTAACATATGATTTTAGAATTTTAAATTCTAGTTTCTTTCACTTCCTCCCTTGTCACCCACTCCCATTGGAAAGACAAGCAATTCAATACAGGCTGTATGTATGTAGTTACACGGAACATCACAATGGATATATTGTGAAAGTCTGACTATATTTCCCTCCATCCTATCCTGCCTCCCATTTGTTCTAATCTCTACTTTGTCCCTGTCCCTTTACAGAAGTGTGTGCTTCTCCCCCTCAACCTGCCCTACCCTCCATCATCTCCCTTTTCATTCCCCTCCCCCCACTCTCCTATAGGGCAAGATAACCAATTTAGAGTGTATGTCATTGCCTCCCTAAGCCAAAGTCGAGAGTAAAGTTGACCCATTCTGTTTTGCCTTCCTATTCTTCTCCTCCATTGTAACAGTTATCCTTTGCCTCATATATTTGAGATGCTTAAACCCATTCTGTCTCTCCCTGTCTCCTCAAATTCTATTCCTCTCCCACCTCTCAATTTCACCTTTAAAAACATCATCCCTTCCTATTCAATTAATCCTGTTCCATATGTCTATTTATATCTGTACACATATATACGTACACTCACATATTTATTCATATGCATATATATGAGAAAAGTTTCATAAGTTACAATTATCATTTTTCCACACTGGCATGTAAATAGTTCAACTTTGCTAAGTTCCTTATGATTTCTTTTCCATGTTTACCTTCTTATGCTTCTTGTGTTTGAATGTCAGATTTTCTATTCAGTTCTGTTTTTTTTTCTCAAGAATGCTTGAAAGTCCTCTACCTCATTGAATAACCATATTTTCCCCTGGAACATTATACTCAGTTTTGCTGGATAGATCATTCTTGATTTTAATCCTGGCTCCCTTGATCTCTGGAATATCATATTCCAGGCCCTTTGATCCCTTAATGTAGAAGCTGCTATATCCTGGATTATCCTGATTGTGTTTCCACAATATTCAAATTGTTTCTTCTTGGCAGCTTGTAATATTTTCTCCTTGATCTGGGAATTCTGGAACCTGGCTATAACATTCCTA
>JAQQSW010008461.1:0-13469 GCA_028646575.1 Pseudocheirus occidentalis
AAGGGATGGCTGTTTGGATGGAAGCAGATGAGGGAGGAAGGAATACTGTTGTAGTATGAAGCAGCTGTAGAGGGTATTCAGGTCTGAGTGGGACCCTCAGAACATGGCATGAAGACATTGGGTTTCTAGTAAAGAGAGAAGAGAGGTGATATCAGGAGAAGGAGTTGGGGAATATAGGAGGGAAGAAGCCAAAGACAAACTCATCGACTTGGGCATTTTGCCCAACCTTGACTCTGATGTGCCAAGGATCGGGGTGGGTGCTGGGAAGGAGATCTTGGATACTATTTGCTGCTGGCTTTAAATCAGTGATGCCCCAGAAATGTCCATTCTCTTTGTTGATCCCTGAAGTGATGCCACCTGCCCCTTGTCCTCTAGTACAGATGGTGTCCCATTTGCCCACTCTCCCCCTCAGCTATGCTTGTCTGGAAATAGCAGAGGCATTTAATGCTTTTGTGTTTGTTCCTAAGCTCAAGAGCAATCCAAAATGACTGATGATGGCCCACTCCTTGGTCTGTCCCACATGTTGCCACCCTGCTTTGGTCCATAGCCTTACCAAAGAGGTACCATCTTTCCTCCTGGCTCATCTTCTTATAATTATTTCACAGAATCATAGAATTAGCAAGCTGGCCAGAGAGTCTTACCAGTATCCCCAAGGGAATTCCAATTAGGACCATATTTTTAGAAGTGGAAGAGATCTTAGAGATCAAAGGGTTCAAACCTTTTGTTTTACAGAAGAGGAAAATGAACCATTGAGATTTGGAGTAACTTCTTCAGGATTGCACAGCTTGTAAATGTCTGTGTTGGGATGGAAGTTTGGGTCTTCCTGATTCTAAGTCCATGACCCTTTAAACTGAAGCACAGACTCAACTAGCTGTCATGCCTCCCTTTTTTGCTTCAAGATCAACAGCTGAGGAGTGCTCATTCCTTCTGCAGCAGGCTGGGATATCTGTGGATAATGATTAGAACCATTTTATTGTCTGATAACCAACAGTAATCTTCTCTTTCCTCTGTTTGTGGGTCCAAGCAGAACGAGTCCTATATACCTCAAACAGACCAATTAGTACTCCTTCCCCACCACCCTTGAAAATGAAGTGACTTGTCTAGGGTCACTCCAAGTCTGGAACTGTTTACTGGGTCACGTGAACAAAGAGCTGGTGAATTGCCAACAGGGAAGACTGATATGTCTTATTCTTCATTTGGGCTTCGCTTCTGGGCATATATGCTGTGTTGTACCATAGGCAGAGTGGGGTTGTTCTCACCACCACCTTCTTTTACCTAAAATCAAAAACGGAAGAAAAATCTTGGAGAGGCAAGTCTACTCCCAACAGTGTGGGAGGGTGGGGCTAAGGCATGAAGTAGAAACTTGAGTGATAATAATGGTAAATTAACATATCACTTCCTTATTCAAAAAGTACTCTACTCAGCTTATTCATCTAAGTCCCTGCAATAACCCAGAAAGGTGGAAGGTATTATCCCTATTTTCCAGGTGAGAAAACTGAGGCTCAGAGAAGAAAGCTGCCTTAGCCAAGGTCACAGAGCTGCTTATGAGTGAGCACTTAGGTCTCTGGCTTCACTGAAGCTTGGGTCAGTTGTGATTGGTTATCACTGAAGGCAAGATACCATCTTTACTCCATGCACCCAACTGGAAAAACGACCACAAATGATATGGAGAGGAGAAACTAAGAGTTTCTTACCAAGAAAATCTTGGCTGACATTCTCTTCAGCTACTCTTCAGGGGGGAGCATAGCCTAGTAAAAAGCCAGGGGAACCTAGCTTAGACTTCTTTCTCTGTCCATTAATTCCCTGGGTGACACTGGACAAGGCACTTAACCTTTCTCAGCCTGCCTCCCCCCTACGTAAAATGAGAGGATTGCATTAGATGCTTTCCAAGATCTCTTCCAGTTCTAGAGTTGCTATTCTGTGGCCCAGTTTTTGAGAGCCTGGAACACAGTAGGCACCTAATGAATGCTTGTTGACTTGACTTGACTTTGACAAGATGGCCTGTGAGGTCCCTTCTGGCTCTCCGTCTGGGATCCTGTGATCCCAGGCATTGGTCATTGCAATTCAGTTCAATTCACTCCAATTCTATTCAATTCAGCACACCTACGTACTGTTTAAACATTCTAAAATTCAATTAGGTAATCAACAAATATGTATTAAGTGCCTACTATATACCAGACCTCTGTGGGGGGGGGGCGGGGGATACAAAGACTAACCTCAAGGGCAGCTAGGTGGCGCCATGGTGCCCAGAGCACTGGGTTTGGAGTGAGGAAGACTCCTTTAAAAAACAACCTTTTTCCATGATTTATCCCATTACATTCCAGAGTTTTGCCTTAGTTGGAAATCATTGACAATAATTGTATTTTCCAGTTTCACCTTTCCTCTGCTTGCCAAACGCTCATTTCCTCATTAAGCTTGCCTGAGATGGGATCCTGTGAAGCTGCTAAGCTGGGATTTAGGGCATGTTTAAGTTATTATTTGGCTGGAAGATATGAGGCAAGTGGGATATGAAGGGCTCTGGTGCACATAATAAGAGATCAAGGTTTAGAGTGGCATTTGATAGAAGAATTTGTTTCCCATTTCCCATGGGTCCCAAGGGCTATAATAAGGACATAAAAGGAAAATTGTCTAGTATGCAGGGCAAGAATGGACCATTTTTTCCCCCAAGCCCTCAAAACGGTGACCAGTCAGATGACTCATTGCAATGATGATACTCAGACATGCAACAGCAGTTAGGCAATGGGAGCTATGCTTCCAGGTTCCAAAATGTATAGGGTGCTAAAAGTATTCCTAGCCTTTTGATGGTACAGAAAACAACATCATCATCATCATCAACAATGGAGCTTAACACACAATTAGGGGTAATTACCCTAGGTACAAAAATACTTGTTACGACTCTGACAACGCTCTGATCTGAGTGTTCCATGATATCACTGCCCCAGATAACCCACTGCCCCCAAACTGGCCAACAAAAAAATTGAATTCTTTCTGTTTCTATTTGGATTGTGAGATTGTTGGCTCATAGCTTCAGAGTTAGCCATGTTTTATGACTCCAGTTCAATGTCTTCATTTTAAAATAGAGAAGCTGAAATTCAGAAAGAAATCAGGTGATTTAGCCAACATCCTATAGGTGGGTCAGAGGCAGACCCATAATTTGAATCAAGTCCTCAGAATCCAAAGCCAGCCTGTTTGTCACTATATCACATGACTTCTCAGTGGGAAAAGTGTTTTGGGCCATAGGGATGCAATTTTAAAATTTTATTATTGCATCCTGGGGCATTTTAATTTGTACTAATACATCGATGATCCAAAACAAAAATGGATTCTTAATTTTAACCATGCAATGCACCATTACACTTGAAAAACATTGTGGTTTTGGAACCATAAAAAACCAAACCAACCCACAAATGGGTGGCTCTGAGACAGGCACATTTTGGCTTGATATTAGGAAAAAATTTATGAGTAATTAGAGCTTTCCAAAAGAGGAACAGCCTGTCTTCGAATAATAATTGCTGATATTTATATAGACCTTGAAGGTTTGCTAAGTGTTTTATATGTGAGATGATGATGATGATGATGGTGATAATAATGATGATTTCTATATAGTGCCTTAAGAATTTCAAAGTGGGGGCGGCTAGGTGGCTCAGTGAATAGAGCACCGGCCCTGGAGTCAGGAGGACCTGAGTTCAAATCCGGCCTCAGACACACACACACACACACAAACTAGCCGTGTGACCTTGGGCAAGTCACTTAGCTCCATCTGCCCTCTAAAAAAAAAAGCAAAAAAAAAAGATTTTCAAAGTGCTTTATATATGTTGTGTCCTTTGATTCTCATGATTCCATGGTGGGGCCATGTCTAGTGGTTCTGGTCTATATCTAGCCACTGGACTCAGATGACTTCAGAGGTGAAAGTGAGGCTGGTGACCTTGCACAGTCCTGCCTCACTTAAATCTAATTCACGTTCATGTCCTGGCATCATCTTTCTGATGTCCTGGTCCTCTTCAAGATCAAAGGACAAACAATAAAACAATGACAATTCCATGATGTAGATGCTATTATTATTCCCATTTTGAAGATAAGAAACTAAGCCCAAGAGGGGTAAAGTGACTTTCTTGCCCAAGGTCACACATTTAGTAAGTGTCTGAGGCTAGATTTGAACTTGGTTATAACCCTGTGATCTTCTCTGTCTCTGAGGGGAAAGAATAGTGAGTCTATAGTCAGAAAACTGGGGTACAAATTTTGGCTCTGTAACTACTTGTATGACCTTGGAAAAGTCACTTCCTCACTCTGGGCCTCAGTTTCCCCATCTGTAAAATGAATGAGGTACCCTCCAGCCTTTAATTGGAAGCCCAACAGAACGATAAGGCAAGGGCTCATCATTTCCACTTTTATTAAAGCTGGCAGTCATCTAGAGCACACATAACTCTCCAGGACCGGGCTAATTTGGGGTGGGCCAGTGGTGTTTGCAGTTTGTGCTTTCCACGGACGATTGAACTTCTTATTAACACATCAAGATTTTTCTATTCCATCCGAGCAAGGTGGACCCAACTCACGCTTGGCTTCCCAGAGAACCTTGTGTGATGCGGAAGTATTCCCAATCTAGTAAAGTCGCTCCTAATGTTGATCTGAAGGGTAATTTTCTTGTCAACGGTGTAATTAATGTGCCATGCATTACAGTAACCCATTGTTATTCTACTTCTCTGGGTTATATTTCAAACTGAATAGCTGTTTAACCAAACACGAGGCAGACTTATTACCCTTAGGTGATGCCTCCGTCAGTCAGCGTTTTCACACATTGAGCCTGGAGGAGGCAGAATCAATTTTTTGTATCTCTTCTGTGGAAAGGAAAGCCTTCTGTAAATTAAAAATTACTAGGATATCAGGACTCAGCTTGGATCCTGCCTATTAGCAGTGAAAAGAGAATTGCCGTTGCGAGCTCCTTGGGCCCGGCTTTGCAGTTAAGGCATTGTCTGCCACTTTTAATAAAGCTAGAAGATGAGCATTGCAGTAACACTGAGAGAGTGTCTCGGATGATAGATATGCCTGCCTGGACTTTGCTTAACAGCTAACGCTTTTATTTTGTAGCTGCCTCCCTGTGGAAGGACTCTGAGGAATGGTTATTCAGGGAGAGTCATTAGGGCAGTAGCCATCCATGGTCCATTTGACATCTTGGAGAAAGTGGGAGGGGTAAGGAGATGTATCAGTTACAATATGATAGAGGTAGGGCCGATGAATGGTTCCCAAATGCTTTTTAGAGGATGAGAGCCCCTTGACTCAGTTCTTACAATTGTCTAGGAAACCAGGGCCTGGGGAAAAGGAGAAAAAGATTCAGAGGATAAGCACAAGCTTGTCACTTGACCTTGGCCCCATTTGCCAGCATCTTGGGCATTTTCTGCCCTTAGCACCCCCTCAATGCTGATTACAATCCTTTAATGTCTAGAGCAGTGGTCTCCAAAGTGCATGAGTCAATCCATTGGGTTGGGTGGGAAGGGTTGAGGGGAGGGAATGATAGATCTGAGAATAGCCCAGCCCTGCAGCAGCTGCTCATCTCCCTCTGACTGTGCCCAATGCAGGCAGTGCTATCAGTGACCCCTCTTCATCCAGCCCCAGCCCCCTGCTCTTGTCCTCCCTCCCCCAGCCATTCTCCCTGTAGGGGTGAGCACTGAGGTACCCCAGCCCAGGGTTGATTAGGAGTGATTTTCATTGCTTCCCAACTAACGTTTTTTCATCCAGATGACCACTAGTTGACCATGTGAGAGTCAGGATTCCTTCTGTGTGTGTGTTGGACTAGATGGATGCTGACATCTCTTCTAATTTTGAGGGAGAGAGGTTTGCACCATTACCAGTAGGAGGTGAATAGTGTCAGTAGCTGGAGTGGGGGTAGGAGAGAGCAGGTGTATCAGTAGCAAGAGGGGACAGACTGTGGCAGCAGCTGCTACCAGTAGGCTGGGGGCTCAAGCAACCAAGCACAGAACTCTTAAGATTTGCAACCCTGTTCTTAGAAGCCCTTCCCCTTAAGTCACAGGACATCTTGGAAGCAAACCAAGAAGGCAATCCATCCATCACTAAATAACCAAAATATACCTGGGCTCCCATAGAGCTAGGACCAGACTTCCAATGACCATGCCTCCTCCTTCCCTCAAACATTAAGGATAATGGAAATTTACTAGCTGAATTTCAACAAAACCCTCCGTATAATTGGTAATAGGATGGAAAGAGATCATGATTTAGCAAGCAGGAGCCAGCAATAAACTTTGTACATTTGCATCTAACTATCTTTAAGAAGAGCCTTTTATAGACATTCATTGTAATCACTGGAATGAACTGAGCTTAAGGCCCAGAGCTCTGACTCTCTGTTCTCTGAACTGCTGAGCCAAGATTAAAAAAAATGAAACCTTATTTGATCCCCGTGATTTCAGAGTTTCCTCATACCAGAATATAAATTCCTTTGGTAGAGAGAGAAAAAAACATAATATCATCATTCTTTGTAATGTTAATAAATGTGATAAAGTGAAGATGTTTTAAAAAGAAGGTTTATCTCATTTATCCCATTCCTTTTTAAAATGTCTAGTTTGGGAAATGCTTTGTCATGTACAAAACATATTAATACAGCACCTATCAATCAATCAACATTTATTAAATGTTTCCCATGTGCCAAGCATTGAACTAACCCTGGGGATGCTAAAAAAAGAAAAAAAAGAGGTAAAATCATTTCCTGCCCTAAAGGAGAATATATCCTAATAGAGGAGAGTATCTATGTATATACATAATACATGTATATATATACACACATACATATAAACACATATACATATGCATATGTATTTATATTGGTACATATAATTTATAAATGAATAGACCCATATATTGAGATGCATAGTCAAAAATATTTCTTGAAAGAGGCATATGATAAAAAATACAAATCTAGTGACTTCTGAGAAGGTCTTTGTGAATTGATACAGTACAAACAGTTAACTGCTCTGTGGCCAATCTGGTGAGGAGTCTCTGAGAGAGGGTAGGCAGCCTCTTCTTGGATGATTGACACACAGTCTATTACTAGGCCCACGCGAAGGCCTTTCCAAGTTGGAAAGAATGCTCCACCTTCAGGTCCTTCAAAAACCTGGGATCAACTTCATGCCCCAATGAGGCAGTGAAAGTATCCTGAATACAACTGAGATTTCATATATAGTGCATATGGTCTTTTTTTACCTTAAAATACCTTGGAACCAGTGCTGAATATAACTTATTATTTGTGGCGTGAGGAAAAGAAGACTTGGGGATCAAAGGACATAGGTTCCTTCTTTTGCCATGAACTCATTGCCAAAGCAACTTGGGGCAAACTAATTTTCTCTCTTTTGGCTTCAGTTTTCTCCTCTACAAAGTGAAAGATGGTTTCTTAGGCTCTACTGGTTTGAGCAGTCTATGCTCCTGTCATATTGGTGAACCTCAAATAATAGCATCCATGGTACTGAGGATGAGGGCCTTTGAAGGGAATGATGGTGCTCAAATATCCACTGCTCTTTTGTACCTGATCATAAACACCGAGAAGGTCCATTTCATAATCAATGAGTGCTACTTTCAAGCTTTATTCCATATTCTTTGCCATGTAAGGTAAATACAGTCAATTTTATCCCCTTTGTTAGACTAGAGGCCATATGGATTAAAAAAAAAATTAGTTTCACTTATACTCACAGCATGAAGAATCCCTTTGTACCAGGGTCCTCTGTGAACTTTTCCTAAGAAATGGGCAACATTAAAGTCTGGTATCCTGTTTCCCAAAAGTCCCCTGTAGGCTGGCTTTCTGTGGTGCCTACTGTTGCTCTCTGCTTACCTCCTCTCTCATAACTATCCAGAGTAATAATTGTCCATACTTCTACATGGCATTCAAGTTTACAAAGCACATTGACATCTTTCCCTCAGACATTGAAGGTAATAGGGTCTTTGATTTAGAGGTGGAAAGGACCATATAATTAAACCGAATCATGTCATGGATGAGGAAACTGAGGAGCAAAGAGAAGGAAATGATTGGTCCAAGATTGCCTTGGCAAATCTTGGATTCAAATCCAGATCCTTCAAATACAAAATAAAGGTGTAGTTCTATTATTTACATCTCAGTTCCTCTGAAATGGTCAGTTCTTCCTCCACAGAATCTTTCTTACCACCCCCTAGATTGAAACTCTTCTTTTCACTCCCATGGCCATTATCCTCATTCAGCCTTCATCCATCATCTCTCACCTGACTTTTCAACAGCCTTCTAATAGGTCTACTTATTTCTTCCTTATGTTTCCAGGGCTTAGCACACTGCCTGGCTCATAGTAGGAGCTAAATAAATGTTTATTTATCAATTAATTGCTTCTAGTTTCTTCTCTTTTCAATTCATCCTCAACATAGCTGCTAAAATAATTTTCCCAAGGCATGGGTCTGACCATAGCATTTTCCAGCTCAGAAATCTTCATTGGCTTCCTACATCCTCTAGGATTAAATAAAAAATGTGTTACTCTGATATTTAAAGACCTCCATAAATCAACCTCCAAGTTATTTTCCAGACTTTTTTTTCACACAGTTACTTTTCATTGGGTCCAGATTCTAACCAATTTGACCTCCTGACTATTCCTCAAACTTGACAAGTCACCCCTTTCCTTTGAGCTCATGCTGTTTTCCATTCTTGGAATATCCTTTCTTCTCACTGTATCCTTGTAAAATCCCTGTCTTCATTCAAAATTCAGTCTCAGTATCATCTACTACTGGAAGACTTCCAGGGCAACTAGGTAGTACATTGGAGAAAGAATAATACAGCTTCAGACATTTAGTAGTTGTGTGGCCCCAGACAAGTCACTTAACCATCATCTGCCTCAGCCTCCTCATCTGTAAAATGGAGACAATAATAGCACCTACCTACTAAAGCTGTTATGAGGATCAAGTAATGTAATAATTATAAAGTGTTTGATGCATAGTAGTGCTATATGCGTTAGCTATGATTATTATTTATCTTTGTACCTAAGGATTGTAGATTTAGAATTTAATGATCTTCTATACAAAAAATACAATTCAAATTCAGGTCATCTGACCCTAAATCTACCTCCTTAAATTAACTTAAGTTTATCTACCCATGTTGGATTCCCCTCCCCAGTGGTATGTAAACTCCTTGAGGGTAGGGACTATTTGTCCTTTGTGTCTTTGTAGCTGTGTCTTGCACATGGTAGGTGATTAACATATGCAATATTTGTTTTATTCGACAGAGAACTACAATGCAAGCTGAACCAGTATCTGTGAAATGATGGTCTTTTTGTGCGTGTGTGTGTGTGTGCTCAATATTAGAAAAAATCATTTATTTCCGGTTTCTGAAATGGTGTCAGAGAAGATGTATAACCATGTGCTTTCACTCCAGTGACCCCAGGCCCTCTCCATCTGACTTGCATCTGAAACGTCTTCTGTGAATTTTCTCCCCCATTCAAATGGGAGGTCCTGGAGAACAGGGATTGTCCCCACTTTACTGTGCTTATCACACAGTAGACTCTGTAACAAATGTTTGGTTTTTTTAAATTCATCTATTCATTCATGGAATCGACTCCACCAGAATCATTCTTTGCCTCTGGTTAAAGTCTTTCTTCATCTTGGCTCCCTGAATTCCAACCTGTGTGACCTGAAGCAAATCACTTTATTTCTCTGGGTCTCAAGTTTCCCCAAGCTTAAAATAAAGGAGTTGGACAGGCTGAATGCTAAGTTCTCTTTCTGCTGGGAATCAACGATTCTGAGATTCCTTGATGGGGGATAATCCTCTTCAAGCAAAGTTAGGCTGGTCCTTGGACAACAGGGATGCAATCTGACCAGACCAGGAACTAGAACACTGAGGCAAATTCAGTTGGCAGCATATAGGATTTAGATATACCAGAATATCAAATACCAGAAGGGCCATTGCCCGTAGAGTACCATCATAGGAAACCAAAGATCACAGTATTTACTTCCCTAATCAATCACTGGAAAGAGGGACTCTTGCCACTCGCATGGTTCCGGTTACTGGGAACTCTATATACCAATTTCTCAAATAGCTATGATATATTCACTTATATTGCTGGGCAGAATTCCCTCTATACCTTTGTACTTCCCAGAAAAAGAATTTGTTCTCTGGATATAAGAATGGAGGTATTATAGAAGGGACAGTTGGACCCAGGAGAGAGTCATTATGGTGATGGAAACCTAAGGATTGCAGCCCAGGGTCAGATGAGATAGCAGGGGAAAACTGTCGGATGCATTGGGCAAACTAGAGTACCCTACAGAAAAAAACAAAAGAAAACATTTCTGTTCCCACCCCTCCACTTATACAAAATGTTGGCACCCTGGGGCAAAGCCCCAATCAATTGCACTAGTTATGTTTCTGAGTCTGTCATAGGCACACCCTCCCCCTAAAACCATAAATATAGATCCTAACCAATTATCCTGATGCTACATTCAAGACATGCCAACTGCCGTCACTCCAGTGCCCATTTCTTATTTACAAAACTACCTATTGGAGATTATTTTACACTAATCAAACGCAGCCTTTGAGAACCACAACATAGTAATTTGGAGGATAGCTCAATTAGGGATCTGTTTTGGTTAAAGTGTTTATTGAATACTCCTGTTCACTAAAAATAAAATGATAGAATGAATATAGCAAAGAGCCGCCCTTTGAATTTAGGTAGTGATCAAAATATCCAGTTTTATATCTTACTTTTTAAAGTTCTCAAGGAATCGTATGTATGCATCAGCCTCCTCCATTGGATGAGTCTTCACTTTGCTAGGATGATGAAAAGCAGAGACATGTTGAATCAGGTTTAAGACTAGTTGAGATATTTCCTTTCATTATAATCCTAACATGGCTGTCTCCATTGACCTAGATGGAAACCCCCAAATTCCTTCCCACATTTTTGTTATTCAGTTGTTTGCAATCATTTCTGATTCTCCATGGCCCCATTTGGGATTTTCTCAGCAAAGATACTGGAGTAATTTGCCACTCCCTTCTCCAGCTGATTTTACAAATGAGGAAACTGAGGCAAATAGGGTGAAGTGACTTGCTCAGTGTCACACAACTAATAAGTGTTTGGGGCGGCTAGGTGGCACAGTGAACAGAGCACCAGCCCTGGAGTCAGGAGGACCTGAATTCAAATCCGGCTTCAGGCACTTAACACTTACTAGCCACGTGACCTTGGGCAAGTCACTTAACCCCAATTGTCCTGCCTTCCCCCCTCAAGAAAAGAAAAGAAAAGAAAAGAAAAGAAAAGAAAAGAAAAGAAAAGAAAAGAAAAGAAAAGAAAAGAAAAGAAAAGAAAAGAAAAGAAAAGAAAAAAAAAAAACAAAAAGTGTCTGAGGCCGGATTTGAACGCAGGAAGATAAATCTTCTTGACTCCAGGCTCAGCGCTCTGCGCATTATGGTGCCACCTAGCGGCCCACGGTAGTAGCTCACTTAATCTACAAGCATTGATAAAGCATACATGTCAGGCATCTGTGTTTATTACTGGAGTAATAAAGACAAAAATGAGACAAGGCTTACCCTCGAGGAACTTATGTTCTAAATGGAGAGAAAAATTAATCAATAATCATTTATTAAATATCTGATAAATGCCAGGCACTGTGCTGGACAATTAAAGACTAAAATGAAACACATCCCTGCCCTCAAGAAGCTTATATTCTATTCTATCTTGATGGTACAATGAATTACTGTGGCGGGGGGGAGGTCCCTGGAGGCCACTCTCTGGGAAAGACCTTCTCCACGTCTAGCTAGATTGGTTCTGGGACAATAGGACTATCATTTCATCATGGAAATTCAACTGTCATTGAATCCAACAAGCATTTATTGAGTGCCTGTTACATACAGAGCACTATACTGGGCACTGGAGACATGAAGACAAAAACTCAAATATCCTTTACCCTACGAGAGCTTACAGTCTAATGGAATTATACAATGTGGCAAAGATAGTCACCTACATAGTAATTTTAGGAGGGAAAGAGTTCTCACAGATCAGAAAAGATTTCTTATAGAAGCTGAGTCTTGAAGGAAGCTCATGATGCATATTGCTAGTGATGATGAAGGCTCACATTTCAGGCTTGGGGAACATTGTTCATGTGTGGGAAGAGTGAATAGGACAGTTTGAAATGGAGAGTGGCTGAAGGGGACTAATATGCACTAAACCTTGAAAGGTAGGCTGGAGTCAGACTGTAAAGGACATTAAAATGAGAAACTGAGGAATTTGTCTTTTATCCTAGAGGCAATAGGGAGCCATTAAAGGTTTTTGAGTAGGAGCTTGTGCTTTAGGAAGACTCAAAATCTTTCTAGCTATGGTAGTATTTGCCATAGATATGTTAGGAAGACTACCTTGTGTTTCCGAGCATAGCTTTGGAGAACCAAAGGTGCAGTCACCTCCACTTACCAATAAGACTTCAGAAAAAGGCTATGCAAATACATTAAAACAAAACACCCTTCGAAATGGCAGAATGAGTGTCAGCCTTAGTACAACATGAGGCCATTATAAGGCACTCGGGCATGGACAATTTGGTACCATGTCTCAGATGTAACTTTGGAATGGAACATCTCACAAGAGTTTTATATAAAAGAGTTATGGGGCCCTCACAAGAAGACATAGTTTTTCAGAAACAATGTGCTCTGAATTTTTCTTTAACTAGAAGATTGAAAAGAGACACATACAATATTTCCAAAAATATGTCCATGTGTAGCTTACCATTCTAAGAGTTATAGAGAAATGAATGGAGAATATTCTGAGCACTTGTTTTCTTAGGTTCCATGCTGTTGATATGTATATACACATACATATCTATTTATGTAGATAGATATGTAATATATATTCATATATGTTAGCATCATACATTTAATTTCTAAGGAAATATGAAATACAGTATAAAGAACTCTTGGACTTGATGGAGTCACAGGACATTAGCTTGAATTCAAGGTCTACCACTTTCTCATGACCTGAATGACCTGGGACAAGTCATGGGATCTCTTTGGGCCTCCATTTCTTCCCTTAATGTATGAAGAGTTGGACAAGATGACCTCTGAGGCCTCTTCTAACAGTAAACCCATGGTCCTATGTTCTTAGGATACCATGACAAGACCTTCAATCTTGAGATGAACACTGAGTCAGCATGAAAAACAAATTGGAATTGGAAACTACCAAATGGAAAGTCATAGTCTGTGTCTGACCCCAACCTGCTGGTCTCCCTCCATCCCTTTCTCCCTACTGATTACCTGGTTTCTCTCACTGCAATCTCCTGGGGTCTAAGGCTCCTTCTTAACTCATTTGAAGGTACATGTCTCATCACTTGACCTTATTTTGTGCTTATATTGTGTCCTTGCCCTTATCACAATGATTATTAGTGCTGGCGTTGAACCATCACCTGCCTTCTGAAAAATACACATGTCCAACACCAATGTGTCCATGCATGTGCATGTCCTCTCTCTCTCATTATCTTTCCCT
>JAQQSW010008462.1:0-13468 GCA_028646575.1 Pseudocheirus occidentalis
GGGCCTCTTTTGCCATTTGAGTTAATTTGTTCTTTAAGGTGTTATTTTCTTCATTCAGGTTGTTGACTCTGTTTTCATGATTTTCTCGCATCATTCTCATTTCTCTTCCCAATTTTTCCTCCACTTCTCTTCTTTGGTTTTCAGAGTCTCTTTTAAGGCAATCTATGGCTTGTAGGCAATCTTCATGTTTCTTGGAAGCATTTGGTGTGGGAGTTCTCACTGTGTTGTCTTCCTCCCGTTCCATACTTTGATCCTTTTTGTCCCCAAAAAAGGATTCTAGAGTTTGATTGCTGTTCTTATTTTGCTTCCTTTTCCTACTAATATTGGCCAGTCAATTAATTGCTTGATTTTTTAGTTCTGTGGAACTCTGCTTCCAGTGGGGGAAAGCTCTGTCCCAAATTGCTGGGGTTTTCACAGCTGCTGGAGCTATTAGTTGGGTGCTGCAGCCCCCAACAGCTTTGGCTCGCTGAAAGCGCACCCCAGGACCACCACCTAAGACTACAATCTGGATCCAGGCTGCTCAACACAAGAGCACTTGACCTCTGATCAATTGCTTGGCCCCCCTGCAATCTGCAGGCTGGGAGCTCTGAAGCAGCCAGATGGAGGTGGTTGTCACTTGCAGCCATTTCTGCTGCTACTGCTGCTTCCTTACCCTGGGGGCAGTTTGGCCTTTTCTTCCCCAAATTTAGCTTGAATTCCACTGACCTTTCTCTTAGCCTTATTTCTCCTGACTTGATAGATCTGGAAACTGCCACAGGTGCCGCTGATCCACTCTCCTGAAGAATCCAGCTGCGGCTCCTCCTGACTGCCCTGGGGCCAGGCTGCAGTTTCAGGCTGGGCTGGTTTCAGCTCCCAGCCTGCTGTGATGAGTCCCACCTGCTGAGCCGCCTTCAGTGAGAGATGTGTTTTCTGTATTTTTGTGAGTTTTGGAGCCCTATAATCTGTTTAGAGCCATATTTTATGGATATTTAAGGTGGCTGTGTTAGAGCTGCGAAAACCTTGTTGCTTCTATGCCACCATCTTCACTCTGTCCTGATGGTCCTCAATAATGTGTAAGAGTGGAAAGGGGTCCTGATAACAAAAAAAAATTTGAGAACAGCTGCCTTAGAATGAAAAAGAGAGTGAAGTTCTGGTTCCAATTCTACCCCTGCAGCCAGTGTTACTTTGGACTTCAGCTAGCCTTCATTTTCTTAAAGTCTGTTTCTTCTCCATATATCAGGGGTGGTAATAAGGGTCTGCTCTCTGCCAAATCTTTTTATTTTTATTTTTAGCTAATGCAATACTGTTCTCCTATGATTACACTTGCGTTTTAACATGCTTTATAGTCATTTACATTGGCAAAAAGATGAGCAAAGTCCAGCTTGTGTAGGGAATGCAAATCCTTCCTTAGACTGTATTGTATGTCTGGGCTTGGATCTCAGTGCCATCCCCTTCACATTACTTTATGTTGAACTACTTTGTGTTTACTTTATCTACTCTCTTTATATTTATTCTGTTTATAATCATATGGGTTGTTGTGCCTTCCATTGAAACATAATGGGATATTGATAACAGGATTGCTTAGTAACAGAAATTGTTTCATTCTTTATCTCTGTATGCTGGGGGACAGCTGGAGTCATCCTGATCTCTATCTTGCCACTGGACCCAGATGACCCTGGAAGAGAGAGTGAGGCTGGTGACTTTGCACAGCTCTCCCTCACTTAAATCCAATTCACTTGTAACTCATGACATCACCTTCCAAATGTCAAGGTCCTCTTTGAAAATGAAGGACAAACAACAATCTCTGTATGGTGGCAGTGTGAAAAGAAAACTGGCCTTGAAATCAAGACCTGGATTCAAGTCTTGCCTCTGATATGAACTGGTTATGTGACCCTGAGAAAATAATAACTTCTTAAATGTGTCAGGCAATTCCCTAACACTAGAAATAATTAAGAAAAAAATTACCCATCTACATTGGTAGAAGGGGTTTCCTGATAGTGAGTTCCTTACCACCATGAAACCATGGATCCTGACACTGCCCCCCTTTCCCAATTATACCTTTAGTACCTGTCTTCATTTTATCTGGCATTATCTGTATGTAACGGTAGATAGAACCACAGTTGATGTGAGTTAGTATGAACAAAGATGCACAATGAACTTTAGGGCTGAATAATTAAGGAATGATCCAAAACCCCTCTCATTTTAACAACGAAGTAAATTAAGGTTCTTCTTTGAGCCTGCTTTCTGAAGATCCAGACTGCTTCAGATCTTATCTTCTCAACACCCAGAGTTTATAGATTTAGAGATGATGAAAGTGAGGGATTCAATGCCTTGCCTAAGGTCACACAGATAAAAAGCAACCTATCATTCATGTTCTTTCCCCTGTACTCTGTGCTCCTCAGGCTATTCTAGGAACTCTTGACTAGTTTTCACAGCCTCCAATTGTCTTCATGTCAGGGTCTCTTCCCTCCCAAATGCAGATTTGTTGTGCTGAGCACATGTTCTATTTTTCTATCCTCCTTGGGAACAAATACACAACACAGCCAGCCCTTTCTCAGTGACCAGACTACATGTATTAACTTAGGTATCTGGGGGCAAAGAAGAATTGATAAAACTGGATTCCTACTGCAAATAGCTTAGCATGTACCTGCCTTCAAAAAGGATGTTCAGAGGCCTGCAAATAACTAATTTTTATGCCTGAATTTTAATGTATTATGTTATTGCATTACTTAATGGGAGAAGGGTTTTGAATTAGCTTCTGGTCAGGCAGAGGCTATATCTGAATTATCTCTGTATTTACTAGCACTCAGGATACCCATCTTTTAAATGGATGCTAAATGAGTGAATAATTTTTTCCCTTCTTATTTAGGTTGATTTCATACCTAATGATAGGTAGGAACATCACTAATAGATTTGGAATTCAGGGACTTGGGTTCAAATCCAAGCTGTGTGATAATTTTAAAATTTCCTAACTCTTCTGGGGCTAAGCTTCTAAATTTGTAAAATGACAGCATTGGAACAAATAACCTTTACGATTTTATCCAGCTCTAAATTGGTAGTACTAAGTTATACTATATACAGAGGAAGATTTTATAATGAGCCATTTAGATATGGCTACAATTCTCAAGGAGGGAAGAGGGGAGGGAGGGAGAGAAATGAATATTACAATTTTTTGTTTATATGTAATTGAGAAAAATAAAAATTTTTTAAAGATATGGCTGCAAGCTATATTACTATTTGGACACCAGGGGGAGCAGAAAAAGCAAGTAATTGTTTTTTAGGGTGTGAACACAGCTACATAAAGTTCACATGATGTGACCATTGAAAACATTTAACATTTGGGTGAGTTTTACATCAGGAAAATAACCCCAGGACTGAGAATTCAAGCTTGAACTTACTATAAGGTCTGGTGTTTCACAAGGTGTACTGTCCTGGGAAACTTTTTAGGATTGTAAATGTCAAAGGAGGCATCTGTCTGGATAGGTAAAGGAAGTTCAGGTCCATTCCCATTCAACCCATCCTATCTCATTGTCCTGCACAGGTAATAATGGCATTGGACTAGACTAGATTGGACTAGCTTCCATTAATATGGTGCTTTATCACTTATAAAAATCTTACCTTTCTACAACATTGTAAATGAAAATAACAACCACAAAGCACATGAAACTGAATGTTGTGAAATTATCAGGAACAAATATAACTAAAAGAAGAGATATGACAAGATACCTCCTCTTGTTCTTTTGCAGATGTAGGGATCTATTGGCATGTAACATTGTATATAATATTTTAAAAAATATATTTTAAATATTTTTATATTTAAAAATATGTTGACTGGCATAAGTAGATTTCTTTTTTTCTTTTAAAATAAAATTCTTTGCTAAAAAGGATGGCTCTGTGGGATTTAGGAGGGAGGACACAGATGAAAATCTAGCGGATGTAAAAACAAAAGATATCCCCCAAATCTGTTTTAAAACCCTCTCTTTACAACAGCAACAGCCTAGAAAAGAGGTTTTTAACCTGCAGTCCATGAATAGACTTTTGTGGAGATTTGTGAACTTGAATGAGAAAAAAAATTACATATTTATTTTTACTAGCCTCTAAGTGGGATTTTACATTTTCTTTAAAACTGTGTTATTCTGAGAAGGTATCCATATGATTCAATAGACTGCCAGTGGGCCACAAGAAATCTTAGGAAACCTTGGCCAAGAGAGTATCTCCAAGGTCCCTTCCAGCTCTGAAATTCCATGATTATGACTTTGCACACACTACGTCTATTTTTCAAGCTCTACAGATCATATGACTGATCCCAGAAGTAGGGTGAAAACAGCTTCTCAGCCAGGAGTTACTACGCTAACTGGAAATCATAGTATATTGCCAAATAAGGTTCCACCCTCAAACACACACATACGTTCCACATACCCACATACATACACATTCCAGATGTACTGAGCAGCTAGTTGTTTATTCCCTCTCTCGTGGAAGGCAGACACAGGAATAAGAAGTGTCCTTATTGATAATATGACCCAGCCTCAGGTGAATTGGAATCAGAGAACCAGCTGGATTCTTCTGTGTCACAGAAAGTGGCAACAAGAGCTTGCTAGCCTGTCTAGACTTACCTATTATTATAATTCATACAACACTGCAGCCAAATCCTGATGTCTGTAGCCAACCAAAGTAGGGCACCTATCTATTTCTTTACCTCTGTCGGAGACCTCTAACATTTCAAGCTACCAGGGGATGAAGGAAGTTGGATACATGAAATCTACTAAAGTTCTTCCTAGTACATAGGCAAATCTGGAGACTCCAGATACATTAGCAAAAGCAAACACAGGTTTGCAACCCTAGACTAAAGCAAATTTCAGTTGAAAGATGAACTGAGAAGCAACATGGAAGTAAACAGAAGTAAACAGAGAGTGGGCCTTGGAACTAAGAAGACCTGGTTTCAAGTCCTGCCTTTGACACATGGGTGGTGTGACCTCGGGCAAGCCAGTTGCTTAATTTCTCAGTGCCCTCAGCAACTCTCAAGACAATAAGTCAAAGACAAGGTCACAGTCAAAGACAACCTGTCTTAATAGAGGAACTTTTTATTTTTGGAGGGGGAGGCAAGGTAATTGGGATTAAATGATTTGCCCACCATCACACAGCCAGTGAGTGTCAAGTGTCTGAAACTGGATTTGAACTCAGGTCCTACTGACTCCAGGGCTATTGCTGAGGAACTTTCTTTATCTTGGAGTTCCCCATGTCAGTGAAATAATAGGTCCAGTCCACATCCCATAAACTCTTCTTGTTGTTCAGTTGTTTTCAGTAACGTCTGATTCATTGTGACCCCATTTAGGATTTTCTTGGCAAAGATACTGGAGTGGTTTGCCATTTCCTTCTCCAGCTCATTTTACAGATGAGGAAACTGAGACAACCAGGGTTAAGTGTCTTAGCCCAGGATCACCCAGCAAGAATCTGAGGCCAGATTTGAATTCAGGAAGATGAGTTTCCCTGACTCGAGGTCCAGCTCTCTATCCACTGGGACACCTAGCTGCCCATTTCTTAAAAGAGAAATAGTAAAAAAATACTCAAAGTATTTCAGAACATCTGGCATTTATATTTCTTTAACTTCTTGTTTTAAATCTTCAATAATTTTAAACTAATATTTTGGTTGGTCACATACTATTTATGAATATTATAGCAATAGATATCCATAAATGCTATATATATGAATATAAGTGCTATTTAAGAAATTGAATATTTAATTTTCTGAGGAAAAAAAAATCTCTATAACACAGATTTAAAACTGGAAGGGCCTTAGTCACATCGCTTCATTTTACAGCTAAAAATGAGGCTCAGAGAGGCTATGTCATACAAGGAATAAATACCGGGACTAGGAACTGAATCACGGTTGGATTGAGCCCCATCCTCATGACTGACGTGTGTAGTGTGACCTGACCTGAAGCAATTACAAACGCACTGGTAAAACTGGTGGCTGGCAGGGTATTGGGATTCCTCAGTCTTCCATTGCTTCCCAGAGGACAACAAAACTCCCATAGCAAAAATAGATATTGCACCTTTATTTTTTTTATTTATTTATTTTTTGCTTTTTTGGAGGGCAGTTGGGGTTAAGTGACTTGCCCAAGGTCACACGGCTAGTTTTTGTGCTAAGTGTCTGAGGCCGGATTTGAACTCAGGTACTCCTGACTCCAGCCGGTGCTCTATTCACTGCACCACCTAGCTGCCCCTATTGCACCTTTAAATAAGGCAAATTAAGGACCTGTAATAGAGCTCGAATGATATTTTGAGGAGGACCTTGACTGCTTTTTTTTAGAAGTAAGAAAAAAAAACAATCAACAGGCAGAGTTTGCACTATAAATGATGAGGAAACATGGAGGCAGAACCTTTGGATTCTAACAGAGTCACAGATTTAGAGGTGGGAGGGGCCCAGAGACCATCTAATCCAACCCCCTCATTTTACAGATGAGGAAGCTAAGGCCCAGAGGTGGAAAGTAACTTGCTAGGGATCACACAAATTGGTGGTAGAGCTGGATTTTGAACCAAGAGTCCTGATTTCCCACTATATACCCCACTGTTTCCCTAATGAGCTACTGGCTCACTTTATTATGCCTGTGGGTCTACTAGTCTTCATTCTCTTATCCTACTACTATGGGAAAAGCTCCAGACCGAAGAGTAGGAGGTGTGTGTCCAGGACCTATCTTGGGAAAGTCATTTAGTTTTCTTAAGCCTCAGTTTCCTCACCTGTAAAATGAGCAGACTGGTCATCTCTGAGTTCCATTTCTTAAACAGTCTAATGCTCTAGGATACTAAATCAAAACCTCAGGGGCAGAGTCAAGATGGCACCATAGAAATAGGAGAACTCTGATAGCTCCCCCCATAACCACCTCAAATACCTATAAAATATGACTCTAAACAAATTTTAGAGCTCCAGCATCCACAAAAATGACAGAGTAACAAAGCTCTCGCTGAAGGCAGCCCAGCCGGTAGTCAGCTCAGTGAGCTGGGAGCAGAGCCCAGCCCCATTCAGTTTTAGCCCCAGGGTGTCCAGGAGAAGCTATGGATGGAGCTTTCAGGAGAGTGGATCAACAATGGGTATGGCGATTTCCAGAATTACCAACCCATAAGAGCCAAAGACAAAGGGAAAAAATCAGTGGAACTTGGCTAAATTTGGGGAGAAGGTCTGGCTGAACTGCCTCCAGAGCTAGTAGCAGTCTGAAGCAGAGGCCCTGCAGCCACCTCCACTTGGCTGCTTCAGAGCTCCAGGCCTACAGATTGCAGGGGGCCCAACCAATCATTCAGAGGCTAAGTGCTCTTGCCTTGAACTGTCTGGATTGGATCACAGTCTTGGGTTGTGGTCCTGAGGTATTTTTTCAGTGAGCCAAAGCTGCTGGGGGCAGCAGAGATGGTGGCCTCCTAATAGCTCCAGCAGCTGCAAAAACCCCATAATTTGGACAGAGCTCTCCTCTCTGAAAGCAGAGCTCTGCTGGGCCCAAAAGTCAAGTAACTGACTAGCAACATGAGTAGGCAAAGGAAGCAAAGAAAGCCCACCAATTCAACTTTAGATTCATTTTTTGGGGACAAAAAGAATCAAAGCATGGAATGGGAAGAATACAACACAGTCAGAACTCCTGAACCAAAAGCTTCCAAGAAAAATATGAATTGGATACAGGCCATAGAGGAGCTCAAAAACATATTTTGAAAACCAAATAAGAGAAGTGGATGAAAAATTGGGGAGAGAAATGAGAATGATGCAAGAAAATCATGATAAGAGAGTCAACAATATGACTGAAGAAAATAACACCAAAATCAAAACCTCTCAATGAAAAATCAGGACTACCAACACATGACATAGAGGGGTTTATTTGCTTTGTAGAACAAACTTCAATAAAATATGTGGTTTGGGAATTTGGGGTAAAGATCTCAAGGTCATAGGCATTGCTCTAGGATACACGGTTTAGTCTTATTAACATTAGCAATATGGTACCTCAGGGATGAACTCAACCGGGGTTGATTAAGCATGGGGAAAACTACTGCCCAAATTCCCATTAGCCACACCAGAATCAAAAACGTTTTCTTTGGTTACATTAGGAATTAACTCTTTCTACTGGGGATAGAAGTGGTAGTCATTATTCCTTTGATTTTTTTTTGTGTGTGTGTATGTATGTGATCACTATCTACATGGTTCTTCTTTTTGAAAATAAATTCATTAAAGTTGGAAACAACTACATTATATAACTAACTGCTCTTGTTCAGTTGTGTCCGACTCTTCATGACTCCATTTGAGGTTTTTTTGACAAAGATACTGGAGTGGTTTGCCATTTCCTTCTCCAGCTCATTTGACAGATGAGGAAACTTGGCCAGGGTTACACAGCTGGTAAGTGTCTGAGGCTGGATTTGAACTCACAAAAATGAGTCTTCCTGACTTCAGGCCTGGCACTCTATCGACTGTGCCACCAGAAGTGAATATAACTGTACACACAAGTAAATGTTTAACTACCAGTTCTCCAGAAAAAATACATACAACACACTTTAAAATTTAATCTGTATTATTAATTAAACAAAAAGTTTTTTGCTTTGTTTTGGAGGGCAATTGGGGTTAAGTGACTTGCCCAAGGTCACACAGCTAGTTTTTTTGTGTTAAGTGTCTGAGGTGGGATTTGAACTTAGGTACTCCTGACTCCAGGGCGGTGCTCTATTCACTGCGCCACCTAGCTGCCCTTTAATGTGTTTTGTTAATATTAATCACTGTCACTTTCTCAAGTTGAGATAATTAATACAATAAATGAAGCCTGATCTGTAGTGTTTTGCTGGTTTCTGAGGTGTAAATGCTCAATGAAAGTTTAACAGCTGTATCTTAGGAACTGGTTTGAGTTGGTTCCACAGTTGCTCCCAAATGTCAACATGTCAGGCATCTATAATTTCCCTAATATATACACTCCATTAAGGAAGATGGAAACTCATCTTTATCTTATAAAACTTATCTTTTGACTTTAAATGATTCTTATGTAGTAAAGTAGAAAGTGCTTTATAATAAAAGGTTGTTGCCATTTTTGTTCAGTTGTGTCTCTTTGTGACCCCATGGACTTATAAATGGAGTTATCTTGGCAAAGATACTAGAGTGGTTTGTTATTTCCTTCTCCAACGTGCCCCCTATTTTAGAGATGGGGAACTCAGGCAAATAGGGACTAAGAGACTTGCCCAGGGTCATACAGCTAGCAAGTAGCTGAGGCCAGAATAGAACTCAGATCTTCCCGACTCCAGGACAGTGCTCTATCCATTGCACTAGTTAGCTGCCCTTATAGTTAGAGGACTGTCATTCAAATCAAGACTCTGACATTTAATCCTTGTGTGATTATGGGCAAATTATGTCACCCTTATGGGCCTCAGTTTCCCTCTCTGTAAAATGGAGTGTTTGCTTTCAGTTCTAGGTCTATGATTCTGTAAGATTAGCACTGTATCATACAGCCCTTCTCTACATGACTTTTCGGTATAATTTTATTATTCTCCTTTAAATTAGCAGTTCAAAAATACAAGGCCTTAATTCATACCTTGAAAAATGATTACATACAAAATCCTCACATAATTAATATGGTATCTTAAAAAAGTAGATTCCATATTTTTTACACTTGTACTATGGATATCAAATCAAGGCCCCTCTGATCCAGTCACACCTTTAGGGGACAGAATAATTAATGTGCTGAGCTTATATATAGGAAATGGATTTGGTGTTTGGGGCTATTTCCCTGAAGATTAGCCTTTGGTAAATTCTGTCTAAGCATTCAGAGTTTCATGTTGCAGAGTGAAGTGGAATCTGGCTTTCATTAAAATCAACAAAACATCTGTAAAAACACCCTGGGCTGGGTTTCCCAGCCAAGTTTTTCGGGAAGAGTTTGCTATGCTAACAAACAGTAAGGCTGTGCCACGGCTGAGGGTTTAGCCAGAGTTTAGGAAAGAGCAGACCAACTGGCAAGGTGACCTGGACATTTTTAGTTTATTGTGTGGAAGCAAGGACAAGTGCCATCACAAAAGGAGAGGAATAACATGTATAACATTCTGGGAGAAAGGAAGGAGAGAAGAATAAGGAGAGGATGGCACAAAGTTTCCAAGACATAAGACCCAACTTGCTTAGTTTGGGGAAATATACAAAAGGAAGACATTGTCATAAGCTGGAAAGAACCCAAGGTTTTTAACAAGTAAATGGCCAGCAAGTTATACCTGGAGGAGACGACTTAATACTGAGTAATTGGATGCTATGCTATGTCAGGTAATCTGACACTACAGCAAATATTAGCTCTAGAAACTTTTACCTTGAAGTTTATCCACCTTGTAGTAAGGTCCAATTGTGTGTGTGTGTGTGTGTGTGTGTGTGTGTGTGTGTGTGTGTGTGTAGTGCAGGAACATGAGGAATCATTGGTTGGTTGTAGAAGTCAACGAGATAGTAGGAGCAAGGGGGCAGTGAACTCAGGGACATGGTCTGTGAAAGATAAATCTTTCCCCTTTTGTTCCCTTGAAAACAGAAGGTGTATTAAAGGAACCTGAAATGTACTTTTGAATGGATCTAGTACTGAACCCCAACCAGTTTTCTCTGGAGGCTGAAACAGTACAGAAATAGACAGTAACTCTTCACTTCCACACAATCTCTCCGGTTGACGAGTGAAAAAAATCTCAAATAATTATAGTAATAAGCTCCATTCACATAATGGAAGTTTGTACAATAAAATCATTGCTTTTCCTCCCTTCTGTTATTCAGTGAAATTGGGGGAGGAACCTGGTAGAGCTAAGCTGTTTCACTGTGACCCATTGGACATGCTTTTGAAACAATGATTCTCCTATTTAGTCCTTCCTCTTCCTTTGGGACTAGATAGCACTGATAACGTTGATTCCAAATGATATGCCAGCTCATCATACCAAGGGGCCAAGACGAGTCTAGGACCCTACAGCCAATTATTCCTATATTTTTTCCTCTTAATTCATTTATAAGAGAAAATATACATTTTTGTTCTAATCTTAAAAGATCAGTACTTAACACAGTGCCTGGCACACAGTGGGCACATAATAAGTGTTTATTGATTTGACTACAGGAGAGTAAACCATGTATGCCATCAGTCAACTAGGGTGTCATTAAAAACTTTTGGTCTTTGAGCTACAAACACACTTAGCCTCTGTGCAGTCTAAACGGTAGTACAATCTCTACACATACCCCATCTCAAAGGAGGTTTATTTAAAAAAAAAAACAAAAGCAGAAAAATAGTGTCTATTCAATCTTTCCTAGAGAGCCTCTCCCATTCCTGTTTAGTACCATTATGTTTACATATATATGGCATTATCAAAGTGACCATACTGGGATAAATGGTTGTTTGGAACTAGGAGATATTCTTTCAAATGTAGTTGCCTGCCAATACAAATATATAAATTAAGAAATCTACACCAATACAAACACTGGAACTTGTACTTGAGACAGTTTCTGATCATGCCAGCTGTTTTGTTGGACCCAGGAAAATAAAGGTGGTTTTTCTATGGAACTGACAGTGAATGTATGTTTAGACAAAGACCCTTTTTCTTTCATACCCCCCATGAAATCCTTTGGTGTCATCAGGGCCTCTTGGCAACCTCAGTACCCCCACAGGTGACCCATCTGCATTCTGGACTTTCCGAGTGAGTAGCGGACTGGCGACTGGACTTTTCTCATGTGTTCCCCACTGGGCTAGTCGACGTCTCTGTACCCAGGGGCTACTGGAGGGAGTGATGCTGCTGTCAGAGGAATAATCCATACACTTCTGAACAATCTCAGGGCTGGCACCAGAGTTCAATGTGACATCCTCAGCCAGTGGAGATTTCTTGGACACTCCTTTACGTTGTACCAAAGGGCTGTTCCAAGGGCTTGAGCGAGGGGAGGCATTTGGACTCAGGTGATGGTTTTGATAGATGGAAGGACTAAGCTTGCTGGAGGTCATGTACCGTCGTTCCACCAGGGGGGATGTAGGATTGCTTTCAGGGTCTGAGGAGCTATTTGCAGATGACTCATCACCCAGGTACTGAAGCTCCTCAACTCTCTTATTTAGGGTCTTATTTTGGTGGAAGCTCATGGCAGGTTCTTCCTCTTGGTTCTTATCTTTTGGTGGTTTCTTCTTGGGTGCTTTCATACCAATGAGGACAACTTTAATGCTGCCTTTGCTTGGAGATCCCATGCTCATGGATTCATGGGCCCTGATGGCAGCATCTACCTCTTCAAACTCCACAATTGCACACACTTGAGTCCCTACTTGACTGTACCGGCTGCTAAACTTCCGGATGTCTGGAGGCAACTCTTTACCTGGCTTGAGAATTCGTACAGATGAGATGACTCCAAATGTTCCAAAGACCTTGAGAAGATGCTCCATGACCTTTTCCTGTAGCCTTCCATTCTCCTGAAGCACAGCCAGAGCCCATGGCTTGGGGAACAAGTGGAGGTCATAGACCAGCAACATCCTACTGGGTTGATTTTCAACTGGGAAGAAAGGAACAGGTGTAATCCTTCTCACTTTCCGATGATCTTCATTCAACTCCAGAGTCTCTGAATATTTCAACGCATAGGCTGTGGTTCTCCAGTCCCGAGTAAGGTGTTTCACCTAGAAAAGGCAAATTTGAAATGGCCTTATTTAACTGCTCCTTCAGAATCATCAATCCTACACCAATTAGATCTATCTATATCAGGAAGACTGTTTTTCATGAATTCACATTTGGTTTATGTGACCACTGGCAAGTCACTTAACGCTGTTTGCCTCAGTTTCCTCATCTGTGAAATGAGATGGAGAAGGAAATGGCATACTACTCCAATCGATTTGACAAGAAAATCCCAAAAGGGGCCACAAAGAGTGAGACGCGACTGAAAGTGACTGAATGACCACAAAATACTTCTACAACTAAGGAAATAATTTTCTAATTTAATTTTTTTAATTCATAAAAATATTTTTTTCTCCTTCCCACCTAGAGAAGGCTCTTAAAGAAGAATAAGACATGCACATCATCAATCAACTAAGTTCCCATGAAAAAGAAATCCTTTGGACCTTAGAGCAACATACTCCACCAACTTCCTTGGGCTTTACATAATAGCATAAGCTTTACACATACTTCGTCTTAAGGAAGAGATTACAGTTGTTGCTGTTGTTGTGAGTTTTTTTTTAATAGTCACTGGCCAATCTTTCCTAGGAATTCTCTCCCATTCTCTCTTAGAACCATTATCCTTAAATATATGGAGCATCATTAAAACTGGCAAAAAAAAAAAAGAAAAGAAGAAAAACGAATGCCTTTTAAACAAATATGAACAGTCCAGCAAAACAAATTGTCACACTGATGTATCTAATAATGAGATATTCACAACACCCATGATGGTTATGAATATGCCGGTATAGTTTTGGATCACAAAATGTAGCAAACTCTCCACATGGAAGGCAGAACCAAGGTCTTTATTCAGAAACCATAACACTGAGTCCCAAAACCAGAAGGACAA